>PISX010016625.1:0-45670 GCA_004024625.1 Mellivora capensis
CATAGCTTTGTAGTAAAGCTTGAAATCAGGTAATGAGATGCCACCAGTTTTATTTTTGTTTTTCAACATTTCCTTAGCGATTCGGGGTCTCTTCTGATTCCATACAAATTTTAGGATTATTTGCTCCAGCTCTTTGAAAAATACCAGTGGAATTTTGATGGGAATGGCATTAAAAGTATAGATTGCTCTAGGTAGTATATGCAGATTTAGGTCATTGACTTCTCTACTGCTTCTCCACAGACAAGAGTTTCTAGAGTCTGTCATCTTTCTCTTTCTGGCACAGAGAGGGAGAAACTTATAAATGGGGATTTCCCACATCTTTTACAAAAGTGTAACTTCTCAGTTTCCAGAGTTTTTTCTATGTCTGCTATTCCTTAAAAATAATCAGCCTACAATAATCCTTGGGCACTTGCGTGGCTCAGTAGGTTAAGTGACTGCCTTCAGCTCAGGTCATGATCCCAGGATCTCAAGTCCCACGTCAGACTCCCCCTGCTCAGTGAGGAGCTTGCTTCTCCCTCTCCCTCTGCCTGCTACTCCCCCTGCTTGTGCTCTCTCTGCCAAATAAATAAATAAAATTTTAAAAAAATTTCTTATGCCAAAGAGGCATATTTTGAGGTGGCAAATTCTACTCCTCTCCATACCATAAGAATACATTAGAAATTTGAAAATATTTCACTAATAGATTAAAAAACAAAGAAATAATTATAGTAAATTTATAGAAATAATCATTTCTTTATAAATTATTGGCATATCATAAACTTTTGATATAGCTATTAATATTTAAAATGAGTATTTGAGAGTGTAATGTGACATGAGTATTGAATCTTCTTTTATAAAACCATACACCACTGCCTTAATTTAAATAAAAAATACTGTCTATATTTTTGAAGATATTCAAAGACAATGGAAAAATTACAGTTCTTAATTTCATTGGAAAGTCTTTTTGCTGGGTTGAACAGTGTCCTCTAAAAACTCATATTCATCTGGAACCTAAAGCATGACCTTATTTGGAAATAAAATATTTGCAGATATAATTAGTTAATTTGAGTTTATATCAAATTAGGATGATAAGACTAGTGTCCTTATAAGAAGACCATGTGAAGACACAGTGAGGTACAAAGGTAGAAAGGCTACGTGACAGCAAAGCCAGAAATTGGAATGTTGTGCTTACAAGCCAAGGGATGTCAGCACTTGCCAGAAACCACCAAAAGCAGGGAAGAAACAAGGAAGGATTCTTTCAAAGAATCCTTTGATTCTTTGAGCCTAAGGAATGAGCATCACTCTGCCAACACCTTGGTTTTATGCTTGTAGCTTCCAGAACTCTAAGATAATAAATTTCCATTATAGACCACCCAATTTGTGGCAATTTGTTATGATAACCCTAGGAAACTAATACAGTCTACAAATAATATTAAGAAACTATGCATTATCTTTTAAATGAATTGTGTTAAAATGGTAATAAGATATATCAACTTCACCACCTAAAATATAGTAATATAACACAAAAATAATGATACTGATTAAACTTAGCCACCGATTATTTAACAACACTATGTGATAGTGGTTTTGAAAATGAAGATTCATTGAAAAATTGTGACATCAATATTTGTTGATGCATCATTGTGCATTTTAACTAAGAATTCTTCCCTTCTATTCCCAGTTGGTTAAATGTTCATCATGAACTACTGTTTGAATGCTGTCAAGTGCTTTTTCTGAATCTATTATTTTATCACCATTTGTTTATTGCCCCTTTATATTGTTAAGGTCATGAATTGCACTGACTGACCTTTAAAACTGATAAATCTCATAAGCATTATTCTAAAATAAGCCAGACTCAGTATAATAGACAATGTATCATTGCATTTACTTATATTCCCCAAACTAGCAGAACTAATGTAAGCTATTAGAGGTCCAAGTGTGAGATTACCTCTGAAGACAAGAAGAGTGATTCAGAGAATGCTGGAGAGGCTTCTAGTTCTCACTAATAATTTGTGTTCCTTCCTATATATATGTTACATTTCAAAAAAAAATTAAAATAGTTAATGCTTAGGTAAACATGGATTAAACAATTATGGTTTGGGGAGAGTCAATAAATTCTCACAGAAAATATATAGGTGTTATATTTTAGGATACTTTGCATGTGTTAAAAATGAATACTCATTTCCTTATTCATGTCTAAACTGAACAAGAACTAATGGGCTTAATAGTATTTAACTTTGATTTTTAGGACATGACTAATATTAATAAAATGTTCAATTCCAAAAATGAAAAAAAAGATTATTCCTTGACATTACAGAGATTACCAATATGACTTCTCTAGTTCTACTTTTGGGAATATTTGCATGAGTTTTAAATCAAATTAATTAAATTAATCAATAATAAGGTGTTTAATCATTCAATGAATAAAGGTTCCTAAATTTTTTGAAGTAATAAAATCAATCAAAATGGTTAAAATTACATATTGTTAAGATATGTGAAGTGATTTTAATCCTGGTTTCGCCCTCACTTCTAGCTGTGTGAGATTAGGAATATTGCACAACCTCTCTGATCCTCTGTTTCCTCATCTTTAAAATTAGGGTAATATTAATAAATATTTCATTCTGTCATAGTGACTGCTCATGAGATAATCCATGAAAAATGACAATAGCAGTAGATAGCCTGCCTCATCATGAATGTCAAATGGATAAGAAATAAATGGAACATTTATTTTCAGTTGTATATTTTCTAACCAGATTGTGACATTATAACAATGACAATTTTATAAGAAACCACTAATAAACAGGTATCTCAAGTAAAAATTTCTTTCAATCAGTAGTTTGATTGCTCTCATCTTAGAGAATATGAGATGATAAAGACAATCTTAATGCAGAGGAAATAAAAGAAATAGTTATCACTTATTCTTGGTCTCATTTTTATAGGTTCTAACAGTCTTCTTGATTTCTAAAAGTCTTTCCATTCTATTAATACCATTGTACCACTTACAAATACTGAAAGTACGAATTGAATAATCATCACTTTACTTTCATAAATAGGTATTAACCTAATTCTTTAGAATATGAGACTAGCTTAAAACCTTGATTTGAATATTAGGTAGATCTGCATTTACTTATTTTAATGCCTGTCAAAGGCATCCTTCTAAATGCACATAAAGAGGAAGATAAAATATTAAGGCTTTGCAGTGCTGGCCATTATAATAATAATACTAAGGAATTTCTTCCAAGGAACAAGGACCATTATTTGGTATACTTTAAAAAATGTTTCATAATCAAGGTGGCCAAAATATATCTTAATTTGTCAGAGTGAAAGCTTTTAGATATGGATTAATGAGCGGCATACAGTATTATTAGTTTAGAAGCTAAAACTAAAAGACTCATATCCATTTCCAAGAGAATACACGATTCCATTAAAAACAACAATCAGGAATTCTGGTACTTTTTCCAGCGAATTTGTTATATCTATTTAAAACTATGATTTTTTTTTCAGTTCTAAGGCAAGATCTACCAACAACAAGGCATTGGCTTGAATGATTATATAATTAATACTAAATTTCAATGAATAATTTATGAAATGTGTTTAACTTCTGTCCAATTAGTCTAATTAAGCAGAAGTTGGACAGAATCTTGAAGTTACTGAATTGCTCTAAGTAAGCTAAGAAAAATATATTAAAACAAAATTCCCTTTGATTAATTGATGAATTTGTGGCAAATATCAGTAAGAAAGATACACTGACTAGAAGTTTTATTTTAAAGCTTTTAAAGTATATGTACAGACATTTGTAAATATAATACAACATTTTCTCATATTTTTTCACTGGTATTTCCCAATTTTTATCATTTAATGACATTTCTTTCATGTACAAATACACACACGTACAATATCATCAGTTGGTCTTTTTTTTAATCATTTGAGAACAAGCTGTTAATACTTTAGTGTTCTTCTCCAAAGCAAAGAGACTCTCTTATTCATCCCCATATAACCTTCCATTTGGCAAAGTCAGTGTTGAAACACACTACCATCCAATCCACAGACTCCATTTATATTTTTCCCCTGGTTCCAACAAGAAATTTTTCCTTATGGTTCAGTATCCCACCCAAAAGCACAGGTTACTTGTCTTGTCTCTCATTTTCATCAAAATAGAATTGTTGCTCAGTTTTCCTCCATTTTCATGTCCCTCATTATTTTAAAGAATGCAGGCTTGTACCCTGTATCAATTCTTCCAACCTGGGTCCATCTAATGTTTCCTCAAGATAAGAATTCTAATAAAACCATGCTTCTTTTGCAAAAATATCACCAAAATTAATGCTGTTCTACTTGATACATCACATCTGTGGGCACATCTGACCTGTCTCACTGGAAGTGGTACTAACCTTGAGCACTTGGACACATTGGTGTTCTTCAAGTCTTTTCACTAAAATGTCATCATTTATCCTTTTGAAATTGAATATTGTTATTGTGGGGAATATTCTGATATTAAGCCAACATCCTGTTCTTCATTTCCTCATCAAACCACCCACTGACATTGACCTCTGTTGAAACTATACCATCTAAATCAAAAATCACTCTGATAATTGCCAAGTATAGATTTTCTATTTCAATCATTGTGTATAACTATTTCTTTTAATTAGTATTTTATTTTTTAATTAGTATTTAATTAGTATCTTCCTTTTTATTTATTATTTTTTATATATATTTATATATTTTTTATAGTTATTTTTATATAATTATATTTTTATATTTATATATATATATATATAGATTATATATATTATATATATATATATAATATATATTTATTATTAGTATCTTTTATCTTTTAATTAGTATTTAATTAGTATCTTCCTTCAAATTTTTTATAGGCTGAACTATGTTAAAATCCTAAAATTCTGTTAAAATCTTAATCTTCAACATCTCAGAAGCTGACTTTATTTGTGGTTAGGATATTTAAAGAGGTAATTAAGTTAAAATGAGTTCCTATAGGTGGGTCCTAATCCAATGTTATCAGTGTACATTAGTATATAAACATTGCCTACCTGAAAGACCATGTGAAGACCCAGGGAGAAAACTGCCATCTACAAATCAGAGAGGCCTCAAAAGAAACCAACCCTTCTATTACCTTGATCTTGAACTTCTAGCTTCTAAAATTATGAGAAAATACATTTTGCTATTTAAGCCACTCAGTCTGTAATACATTGTTATGGCGCCCTAATAAATTAATATTTATTTATTTCAGTATGAAATCTTGATTCCTGTTTTACCCAACGGAATTAAATCCATCGCTATCACTATTTATTTTGATGCTTAAATTATACCAGATGTAGCCAAGGCTGTTCCCTTTCAAATGAACTGTGACATGTCTCTACTGTTCTTTAAACATCTCCTTACTTTCTGGTACAATAAGATGTCCCAGATTCATTTCTACCCCAGTCTTGGAATTGGACATTTCTGAAAGAAGTAATGGTTCACTTCAGTGGAGAATGGTAAGTAGAAATTCAGGTCTGGAAGTTCAGTATAGTCATTTGTTCTAAGTCTCCTCAACTGGCACAGCAAGGAAATACAAGTATGTTACACACACATCATAATCACAATTACAACCATAATTATTTCTGTATCTATTTGTGTATGTAAGTTAAAAATTAGATTTGTATAAAATGGAAGCGAATAGTAACAAGTACAGGAAGGGATGACTTGAGAGGAGAGAAAGAAAAACAGACATAGGAGAAAAACGGCTTGCTTTTTACATTTTATTTATTTTATTATTTTAGGAGAAATAAGCCTCATTGAGGTGACAAGTACATGCTTAAGTAGAGTATTTTCTATTCTTATACAATATAGAAAAATTGGCCTGGATAGTGGTAAGTTTAAATCCCTCTATAGCCATAAAGTGCTGTGCTGGCTCCCTCCTGCCACTGTCCCCTGTTCTTAGTCCATTTCGAACACCTTATTTACTTACTACCACCATTAGCGAGAGGTCTAGTGTTCCTATGATGGTATTAGGTAGTTCAAGGAAAGATTTGTGATGGGGTAGTAAAATATTTATTTTGCTTTTCTAAACTTTATTGACAGGTAATTAACAATAAGCAGCATCCATTTAAATTGTATAATTTATTGAGTTTGACATATATATTCATTTTTTATTAACTTATAATGTATCATTTGCTTCAGGGGTACAGCTCTGCGAATCATCAGTCTTACATAATTCACAGCACTCACCATATATTCACTCTTAAAATCATTGCCACCATAATGCCAAACTCCGAACTCCCACCATAAACACTGCTTTTCCTTTCCTTTCTATTTCCTGTGTGCAAATTCGCTGAAATTTCTATTAATACAATTATGCCTAGGCTGCCCTGTCCTTTGTACTTTCAGAGTTTCTATCCAACCTGGATAAAATAAGGCTTCCTTGTGGCCCTTCATCTGGATCTCTCCTAACTGGAACCAGTATCTGCAGTATGTTCAACAGTGTAGCTGAAGAGCACACCCTCTGTTTATTAGAAATATTTTATTACTACCCTGCCAGAAATAAGAATTGGTAAGCCTTCATTTCTTTACAAAAGCTTGAGATATCGTTTTTCACCAGAGCAGAGATTATATGTGCATGGGAAAATGCAAACACACACACACACACACACACACACACACACACACAATATAGGTATTTACAGTAAAAATGTATGGAGCAAATTCATCATTTACTACTTTCATCTCATTCACTAGAAATTATATGTATTCAAAGATCTATTCTTCATTTTTCCTCTAAAATTAAAAGTTCCCCTCCAGGAAAGATTAAACCATATCAGCACTAATGGGAAAAGTCATAGTCTCCCAGAATTTGGGTGTATTAGAAAAAAAATCAATAATTTATCTATATTGCCAAGACAAAGAATGCACCAGCCTTTTTCCCTACCAGCACCTACTTTATAATCTAGGTCAGAGAACTTTTTTACCCACTGGACTACAAATCTTTTTAATTTGTCCTTTGAGCAATAGGCACTATTGATGCTAAAGAGACTTAAATGTCATGGTCCCTTCTCTCTGGATTTAATAAGTGAGAGCTGTCCTTCATAAGCCCAATCTCTCAGATACTTACCTGTTCTAAAAATCATTAAACTAATGTTTATTGAGTGCCTACTATGTTAAAGAAATGGTGGCAGGAAGAGTAAAATATTATTACTTATCTCAAGTAGCTCACAGTTTGGGGAGGAGAATTGAAATAGAGTTCTAAGATTCATGGGAGGAAATAAATACGGAAAAATAAGCAATGCTAAATGCTTTAGGGAAAACAAGTGGTATTAAAAACTTAGACATGACTGTGAGGATAATTTCCATAGTCTGTGTGTTTTTCATATATTGTGCCTTCTCTTTGCTTCCTGTCCATTTCTTTCAGTCTTCCATTGGATTAATAAAGATTTCTTTGATCTATTTTTTTCCCCTTTACCTTGTTTGGAATTGTGAAAAGAGAGCTGTTGGTTCTGTGATAACTGTTATTCTCTTCCATAGTAATAAACCCTCTGATTTTTAGATCGGTAAAAAGCCACCCAAGGACCACAGTACAAGTCTATGTTGTTGAGCCATTGGACTAAAGTCTTGCCAAGGAGACTGAAGCTGAAGCACCTTGTGTTGGCTTCATTAAAGGACAACTGAAGAGCACCCCATGCTCCACCTCTTTATTTTTCCTTCCCTAATTCTTGCTGGATGGACTATGATGCATATTTGAAACTGGAACCAACACATTAAGCCATGGGGTAAACTGAGAATGTTGGATATGGAGTGAGGACAAGAGAGAAGGAAATTAGCTCCCTCAGGTATAGTAGAGCAGGTCCATCACACAGCCCTGAATTGTCTAACTGTAGATTTCCATGTAAGAAAGAGAAATACCATCCCTGCTTAAACCATTGCTATTTTGAGTTTCTTTTACTTTCAGCCAAAACTAATCATGGTAACACATTTTGAAGAACAAAGGAACATTATCCTCCAGAGACAAGCACTTCATCTTGTGATTTTACTTCTTTCTACCACCCCCCTTCATACTCCCTACATTTTTACTTCTAGATCAGTATAAAAACATGTTATTTTTAAATTTTTATTTGTACAAAAATGAATTTATTTGTTTAACATTGTGTGTGTGTGTGTGTGTGTGTGCGCATGTGTATGTATGTGTATGTGTTAAGTCTATTTTCTCTTCTTTCTGGATTCATATTTTCATCTTCAGGGGAGTAAATTTTCTAGATACTTTCAGGGAGAGCCTGGTGGAATTAAATTTACTAAATATTTTACAGAGTATTTTATTCATCATTCAACTTGTGGGGTACAAAACAGTTTGGAGATGCAATTTACAAAATCATCTTTTCATTTTATAATTTTTAGAATATACTCATTGTTTTCTTAATAAAATACTGATGAAATGAACTGTGAAGTCAATCCGATTCTTACTGCTGTGTAAGTAATTTATGTCTTCACTCTGCTAAGTTTTAGGATTTTCTTTCTTGAAAAAAACATTATCACAATATTTTAAAAGAGGCAGTTTTTTTAAACCTGATTAGTGCTTAATATGATCTTGTAATCTGAGGATCCTCTTTTTCATTGTAAGAAATTCCCAGCTTTCATGTCTTCCATAACTGCATTGCTATCTTTACCTTTATTCTTTATTCTGAAACTCTGCCAGAGAGAGTTTAGAACCCCTGTATCTATTCTAACCTCTTTACTTTTCCTACTTACTTTTTATTTTATCCCAGTGTGCTGTGTGTGGAGAAAATTCCTGCCTCTAATTTTCTACATCATTAATTTTTGTTCAGCTATATGCATTCTACTACTTAACCCACCTATTGATTTTTTTAGTTCAGTAATTATATTTTTCATTTCCAAGATCACCAATAAATTCTTCTCTTAACTGTCAATTCTTTACCTTGTAGTTGTGGCACCATAATTTAAATCTCTGAGCAAATTCATCGAATTTACTTTCAATATCCATTTTTCCTTGGCCTAAGAATTTGTTGCCTCTGATGGTCCTGGCACACACCTCAATGATTTGGTAGTTATTGACTCAGAGCTCATTTTTGCAGTTGAGAATACCCGCTAGAGTGTGAGCTGTCATTCCTTGTGATTTCCACTTAGTGAACAGGAATAAATACTTCTGGTTCGTGTGTTCAGCTCTGTGAGAGTAAGAAATGGATAAGATGTATGATAGGATTCAATCTCAAAAGCTATTCTTTGCCCTTAATATCTCACAGCATTTTCAACTACCCCAGAACACTGTTCTGCCCAAGAAACTGGAAAAAAAAAGAGAAACTTCTAATATTTATTGACTGTTTATACTCCCAGTGCGAACAGCCACCCTCTCAATCAAATGTATATTTTTATATATTTATAAAGCACTACTGTTGGGTAACTTTTAGAATACTCTCACTGAGACCTCACAGAAACTCATAGATTGAATTGTGGGGAGAGTGACTACATTTTGAAGAAGGGATGGTTAAATATCATGACAAATTGAGTTCTTTCAACAATGTAGCTATTGGATGGAATCTAATGTTCTTCTGAATACTCCACATTAAAGAAAAATTAAGGTAAACTTTAAAAAATGTGCTAATCACCTAAATAATACTCCTCAAATGAAATCAAACTCTTACAACTTTAGCATATTAATACCCTGCAAGATTTAGTCTCACACAGCAAATATGAGGAAACTCAGATGAACTAAAGATTATTTGCTAATATCAACAGCTGTTCTTAGGGAAAAAAAAACTATAGATATATATTTTCTTTTTTTTTTAAGATTTTATTTATTTATTTGACAGACAGAGATCACAAGTAGGCAAGAGAGGTAGGCAGAGAGAGAGGAGGAAGCAGGCTCTCCGCAGAGCAGAGAGCCCAGTGCGGGGCTTGATCCCAGGACCCTGGGATCATGACCCGAGCTGAAAGCAGAGGCTTTAACCCACTGAGCCACCCAGGCGCCCCTATTTTTTCTTTTATCAGTATAAACACTGGTCTTCATGTCTCTGACATGTTTTCATAAGAAGGTAGAATTAATGCCATATACATTTACAGTAATATTACAGTTTGTAAACAGTCCTTCCTTCCTTCCACAGAGACTTTATACTTCATTCATTTATTATTATCTCTGTTTCACCTTCCACTCTTTCTCTTCCCTTCCAGTGAGATGAAAATAATGAACTTCATTTTTTAAATGTTTATGTGTATGTTCACAGAAAGTAAAATGCACATTCTTTATATAGACATAGCTTTGGTGACTTTTGACAAATAACTGAAGCAGCACTTCGGTTAAGAAACACCAAATTTTCTTTACCCCCCAAAATTCTCTTATACACCTTTTATTTTCAATTGGCTGTACCCCAACACAGTCACTATTCTGGTTGCTGCAGCCCAAATGAGTTTCATCTGGCATAGAACTTCATATAAATGGGATTCCAGAGAGTGCATTTCTCTGTGCCTGGTTCTTTTGCTAAAAATACTGATTTGAGATTAATTCACATTTTGTATATCATAGTAGTTGATTCTCATTTATTGCTTAATGGTACAACGTAATTTTTTTTACCCATTCATGTATTGGTGGGCAATTGTTTTGTTTGGTTTTGTTTCCCAGTTTTGGCTATTACAGACATAGCCAGTATGAAATTCACATAAAAACTTTTGTGCAAGTATACAAGAGAATTGCTGAATCAAGTTTATGTAACTTTATAAGAAACTGCCAATTTTCCAAAATGACTGTTTCACTTGATTTTCCCTCTAGCTTAATGATATTAAACATCATTTAATGTGCTTGTGGTCCACTTGGATTTCTCTTTTTTTAAGTTAAGTTTTATATTTATTTTGTTTTGCATTTTTATTACTGAATTTTAAGAAATCCCTATAGATTCTGGATTGAAATCCTTGGTCAATATGTATGTCTTGTGATATTTTCCCCATGTATGTGGTTTATCTCTCCATATTTCTAATGTTCTCTTTTTAAGGTTTATTTATTTTTTAAAAAATTTTTAATTTTTTTATAAACATATAATGTATTATTAGCCCCAGGGGTACAGGTCTGTGAATCGCCAAATTTACACACTTCACAGCACTCACCATAGCACATACCCTCTTAAGGTTTATTTTTTAATAATGTCTCATTTATAATATTTCGTCTTTCTTTGCCTACTCCAAGTCTTTTGTTTTCTTCTAATTTTTAAAAAAATAATTTTAACTTTTCTATTTAGGTCTATGACCCATTTCAAATAATTTTTCTCTGTGGTGTATGGAAGAGTTCATGTTTCCTTTGGTTTTGATATGAATTTCTAATTGTTCCAACATAATATGCTATAAAATCTATCATTTATCCTTTGCTTACTTTGTCTACAAAATCCTTTCCATTGATCTATTCATTTATGTGATCTCTACATTGTTTAGACTGCTAGAGCTTGTTGCAGTTAGCTTTGAAATCAGATTAGTATAAGTCTTCCAATATTATTATTTTTTCATATTGTTTTGGCCTCCAAGTCACTTATTTCTGTTAGTAGATTTTTTTGTAAATTGTTTAGTATTAATGTATATAATCTTTTTTTTTTTTAAAAGACAACTTTACTGCTCCTTCCTAACCTCTATGACCCTAAGTTCCTTTGCTCACCTTAGTCTTTAGCTATGGTTTCTACAACAAGACTGACTAAAAGTCAACAATGGACATCTCTGCCTGCTTCTAGATCTTAGGGGAATAAAGTTCACTATTTCACTATTAAATATAATGTTAACTGCAGGTTTTTCATAGATGGACTTTAACAGATCAACTAAGATCCTTTAATTACTGATGTACGAAGACCTTGTATCATGAATCAGTGTAAACTTTTGTTAAACACATTTCTCTATACCCACTGAGATTATATCATTTTTCATGTTAGCCTACTCAGTTACATTGATTTTTTAATATGAAATAAGTCCTGTCTTTCTGAGATAAGCTCCTTTGTTCATTTTGTAAATATTTTTATACTATATTATATATCTATATTTTCCTATATTTCCCATATACAACTTATATATATAACATTTCTATATATAATCTATATATTTACCACTATATAATTTCTCTCTATATAATTTTCAATATATATATAATTTCTGGATTCAAGTTACTAGTATTTTGAGAGTTTTTACATCAAGATTAATAAGAAATTTTAGTCTGTGCTAGAAAAACTAGTCTATAACTAACCTTATTCTTTTCTTGTAATATTCTTGTCAAGTTTTAGTATGTTGCTAAATCTCTTGCTAGTATCTATGGTAAACTCATAAATAATTTAAAAAGTGTCTTTTTTCTTTTCTATTCTGAGTTTATATTAGATTGTCATTTTTTTCTCCATTAAATGTTTGATAGAGTCAATTAGTAAAATAAACTTTCCATAGGGATATTTTTGTGGAAAAATTTTTAATAATACACTCAACTTCTCTAGAAAAATATGGCTATTCAAATATTCTAATTATCCCATCTAAAGTTTGGTAAGTTGTACCTTTCAAGAAATTAGTCTATTTTATCTACGTTGTTGAGTTTATTGTCATTAACCATACATAATATTTCTTTATTATGTTGCCAATATCTAAATACTCTCTAAAGGTGTCTGTTCTATAATCCCTGATTTTGATAATTTGTGTTATCTATCTTATTGGTAACATGGTAAGGATTTTTTAATTTTCTTAATCGTTTTAAAGACCCACCTTTTACTTGTTCACATTATTATTTTTCAAACTATTTTATTTTTTCAAATATAGTCTTCCTTTCATTTTTGTTGAATTTAATTGTCCTTTTTTAAAACTTCTTTAGGTTTACAACCTCTTTAGGTATATAACCTCTTAGGTATATAATCTTCCCGAGGTATATAACCTCAAAACATTAAATTGTAAACACTTCATCTTTTCTAATATAATTATTTCAAGACATACTCTGTCTTAGATACATTCCACAAATTTTGATATGTTGTGTGGTCATTATCATGTAGTTAAAAATATCTTTATTTTATCTTTGCAATTTCTACTTACACGCATTGTTTATTTAGGAATTTTTTTAATGTTTAAATATTTGGTTATTTTGACATAACATTCATTTCTATTTTAATTCCATTGTAAACAGAAAATGTGTTCTATATAACTTCAATCCTTTTAAATCCACTGAGATCACTTTATGGCCCAACACATAGTAATTTCTTCCAGTTAGGGTTTGCCACATTTCTCTAACTCATTGGGATTTCAACTCCACATTCCACTGAAGTGAGCCAGAGCTTAGATTTCTGGTCAACACTTTCAGCTTTGCAGGGTTCTTTCCCCTTCTGATTCTTTGAGAACTTTTTCACTCATGTACAATTCTTGGATCAGCCAGAGATCTGAGAGTTTATAAAAATATTATGGAGATTGTCCTTTTGTGGTTCTCTCACTTCTGGATTATCTCTCCTCAATTTCTCCCTAAATCTGAACTCCTAAATACCATCCTCTGACCCCTTACACCAAAAAGACTGCAAATTTCTGCTTGTTTTCTAGCCACCTTGTACCACAAAAACTGTGGGGTGCCCTCAGAACAAAAGTTTTATATACATAAATCTCACCCCATGTGATACATTTCTTTCAAGGATCTAATTCCATTCTGCCTGCTTTTAATCTATTGTTCATCCTAATTAAAGACTCTGCCAGTCTTTCAATCTATTGTTCATATTTGTCTAAAATTTACAATGGTTATTTGAGGTAAGATTAGTGTGGTAAACACACCTAGACTTTTGTGGAAACCAAAGCTTCCAAACAGAAAGTATCTTCAACCTATCTAAATAATAATGGATTACAAGTTCTGAGCAAGTAAAACCTTCATTTTTATTCACTGCAAAATATTTTTAAACCAATTCGAAGATCATTTGACCTTTTCAATTCTTACAGTTTTTTTTTTTTAAGATTTTATTTATTTATTTGACAGAAAGAGATCACAAGTAGACAGAGAGGCAGGCAGAGAGAGACAGGGAAGCAGGCTCCCTGCTGAGCAGAGAGCCTGATGTGAGGCTCCATTCCAGGACCCTGAGATCATGACCTGAGCAGAAGGCAGATGCTTAACCCACTGAGCCACCCAGGCGCCCCTCTTTCAGGTTTCTTACGCATCACTTCTCAAATGCTCTAAGTGATATAGAAAGTCTTCTGAAATGAGTGTGTGTGTGTGTGTGTGTGTGTGTGTCCGTGTGTTTTAAATATTGTGATCCTCATATTCAATAAGTATGTAACACCCATGTAGACATGTTAGTATAACTGGGGGAAATCTTATTAAGCAAGTATTATGAGTTAGATATTCCACAGTTATATAAGGACTGGAAATCTGTTTGAAGTCTCTATGCAGTTCTTGGGGTGGATAGCTAAGAAAATGACAGTGTTTGGACAAAACAACTTGCATGTCAAATATAATATTTTTCATTGGAAAATAAATAAATAAACTCTCACTCATGGAACACTAATGACATTTTCTTAGGTAGGAATATCCAAAATAATGTCCTTAAATCAATAGTTAAAACATTTTTTAAATCTTAGCAAGACTGCTTTCAAAATCAAAAACCTACATATATGGCAGATATGAGCATTAAGTTATGACGTCTGGTTAAAGATTTAGAAAGCCTGATTTATTTTTGTCAGGGTGGGGTCATCTTGCAGAATGATAAAATAATTTATTTCATGTTACTCACAGGAATAAGTCTAGATTTTATGTTTTAATTAACAAATTTAAGCTTGAATGAATCCATTTTCCATATGTTCACCTTTTGCTTTTTTAAGTATGAGGATGAACTGTTTCCTGCATGATGCAATAAAGTATATAATTCAGATGAATAATTCTTTGAAAGTATAAGATGTTTCACCAGTAACTACACTACAATATAGGGTCAAATATTTCCTCTCAAAAATTAAACTCTTACTCAAAATCTCTGTTCTTGGTTAACCTGGTCTAGGAGCAAGGTCTGTATTAATTACAATTTTAATGTTTCATATCTCTGAATGATCACTTCAATTAGAATACAGATATAAAATAAAAGTTACAAATAAAAATTTGAAAATGAGATGTGTTCTAGACTACCAAGGGATCACAGAGACAGTTAAGAATTAGTTTCCTGGAGATCAACAACCACTATGGTTCATGGGAAATTAAGAGATTTTTTATATTGTCAATATGCTTGAATGTGCTTCCTGAAATCTAGAGTGTAAACCATCCACTGTCTTATTCTAAAAGGACATTCTGACGAATTCATATTTAAAAGTGTGAGAGAAAGAAAATAAGAACTCTTTTTTTCATTGCAACATTTTGCAGTTCTTCCATAATTCAGATCCTCACTGACACAATATTAACTAAAGGTGGCTTTACCATGAAATTAATAAATATTAGCTTTGGCTCTTATAGGATGGGGTCTTACAATATATTCACATGTTCATAGAATTTTGCAAAACTTTCAAGTGGAAGTTATTTTATTTGCAATAGATTAACACTAGTCTTTTTCTACTTTGACCATTCTTTGTATCACTTGTCCCCTTAGATTAGTGTTAGAGAGGCTGCAGGACACTTTAGTGATCAAGTTTAAAGTAATATTAGGTAGGAGATAAATTTAGTTTTAGGTTTGGGTGAGTCTTTATTTCCTCCTATACAAAAGTGGAGATAATAATATTTTTCATTTCTACATCATCACTCATTGGGTGGAGTACTTTATATACATATATATATATATTATATGTATTATATTATATAAATATATAATACATATGTCATATATATATATGTGTGTATGTCACATATATATATTTACACCACAGGATTGATGATTATTATATATTCATTTACAAACAACCAGTGGAACAGGATTATAAGATTATAAGTACTACTACAAAGAATTACATTTTTAAAACAATGATTTATTATTTATTTATTATTATAAAACAATGATTTATTATTTATTCAGATGTATTAATTATAAATATGATGGTACTGATTTGCCTCAGTTTCAGAATCAGTTTCAAGGAGTCAAAGAACATGAATGGCCAGAAAAATTAAACCATGGACCACCTGATATTCCTTAATATCAAGCATTATTATCCTTGATATTGCTGTGTTAGTCCTACCCCTGCAAATTAGCAACACGATTTATGTACTGTTTTAGATTATAGAAGTTGCTACTTCCACAGACTCAAAGTGGAGACTGAAGTAGCTGAAAAATACTACTGAGTATTAAAAATACTGTTCAAAAACCAAAGAATTTTTTTTTTCAAAATGGGTCAGCAAACAATTCACCTTTTGGTACAAATGAGTGCTGGTGCTGTTCCCACTTGAGTGACATTAGCATTATCTTTGACTGTGATGATAATTAGATCTGTGTTCTATCCTGAGGTCCTACATCTGGTAAATTATTTTCTTGACTGAGTTAGATTCCAGTGTCAGCAAGGACAACAGAAGGCATTCCACGCTTCAGGGCATCTCATCTGGCCACTTCTCTTTGACCTGTGAACTCCAACACAGTAGTGTTTTGTACTTGCACCAAGCTGCCCAACTGTGTTTTAGATCCATTTGTGACTTTTACTAAGTCATTGAATATGAATAAGCAGTTAACAGGGGCTCTCAGATTTATAGATATGAAACCAGTTCATTGCATAAGTGACTGAGATCATTTACACAAGTGTTCACTAAACTATATGTGAGGTAGAGAAGAGATAATCTTAAATATGATTATGAAGAGTAAACAATATTTTAAAAAATTCTCTAACTCTCTATTTATATACATAGACTGTTCACAGAAAATATAAGGGATTGCTATGGCTCCTCTATACCTTCAGAGGTTTACCAATAATACAGTGATATCCCAGGGGAACTGGTTATTTATCCTCCATCAGATTGACAATATCCTTGGGGAGAACACATAACCACTTCCTCTGGATCTCAGTGTAATACTGACAGAACTTTTTTTTAATGGAAATGCATGGAGGATATGTATTTATTATCTATTTATCTATCTGATATAATACAATCCATAGTTTCTAGAATTCTCCAATAGGCTTTTAACACAATAATTTTTTAAAAGAATTGTGTATTTATTTATTTGAGGGGTGGAGGAAGAGGGGCAGAGGGAGAGAGAATCTTAAGCAGACTCTGCACTGAGCACAGAGCCCAATGTGCGGCTCAATTTCACAACACTGAGATAATGACCTGAGTGGATACCAAGAGTCTGACACTTAACCAACTGCCACCCAAGCACCCCAACACAGTGGTTTGTTCATAGACATGCCATGGTCAGTAATATCTGAACAAAGGATTCACTTAACACAAGAGGCTGCCACTGAATGGTCCCAAGATAGAGTATGAAACAGAAAAATCCAGTATGTTTGACTAAACCCATTTGCTTAGTACAGTGGACATTGGAATGGTTCTCCTAAGAAAACTATTCAAATCATTTGCAAAAGCAGAAAGTTTATTTGGATAGCCCAAATTCCTTCTTCATGTTCAGTATCTTCTTCAAAATTAATCCATATGTGGAGTTGGGAACAAGTTGTAGGTATTTATAACATGTAAAAGTCATGTCTAACCAATAGGTTTCTTGAACCCTGAAGTATATGAGGCCATCACTATGATGAAAAGCCTAAGTGAAGTGTTAATTAGAGAGAGATAAAATATTTACTTTGCTAAGGCCCCCAACTTCAAAGTTGAGGTAACCAATATATGACTAAGAAAAATGAATAGATTACAAAATATAAAAATAAAACATATTGTTTTAAAAAGATACCTATCTGTGTGATTCTTCCCACTGAATCATAAGAAGCCCTTATTAGCAATGCTGTGATTAATTCAATTCAAGAAATATTTTTTAATATTTTCAATGGGCAGATGGTCTGCTAGGTAAAATTCAAATATGATCATAAAATAATTAACACAAATTGTATCAAAAAATCTTTACTCAGACCAAGAACTCCTTTGGTCATTTGAAGGATATGGGGGAAATTTCAGATTAGTCATCCGGGAAACAAAGATTTTTTTTTCTTTTTAAAGAGGCTAGTGAAGGATCAAAAAATAGATAATACACATCAGAATAAAAAGAGAATAAAAAATATAGACATCAGAATAGAAGTATAGGGTTAAATTTCATATGTATTCCTTTTCTAATTGCTCTTTTAAAACCAAATAAAAGTGCAGAGTGGCTTCTGGAAACCTGTGTATGTTGGCCAAGCAATGCTAAAGATAAAAGTTACAAATCTTGTACATGTGGTTCAATAAAGGAACTAGCCCGACTTTTGACAATGAAGAAAATCCAAATTGTATGAATCCCCCACAGAAATAATCAGGTGTGGTTGGAAAACTAAAATGGAAGGATGAAATAGTCTAATATAATTAAAATGGCTTCTGTACTCTGTGGCCCATGGACAAGAGATTTCAAAGATCTCCTAGAGATGTTATCTATACTGTGCATGAACTTTAGGAATTGAGGGTGGTGGGGCTGATGAACAAAATCCTACAGGAATGATTTAATGAATAATAATTTACACTTGGTTATATCTTTTTTTAGAATTTTGAAAAAATACTTTTATCATAGCACTGGCATTAATATTATATAACATCGAGAAAGTATTTAAAATTTTTATTTATTTACTTGAGAAAGAGAGAGCAAGTGAAAGAGAGACTACAAGAGGAATGGGAGGCAGAGGGAGAAGGAGAATCAGACTCCCTCCTGAGCAGGGAGACCGACATGGGGTTTGATCCCAGGACGCCAGGATCATGACCAGAGCTGAAGACAGATGCTTAACAAACTGAGACACACAGGCACCCCCAGAAACCATCTTTATAACTATTGAAGTTCTTATTCTTCTATCTTAAATCAACAAGCACTGTCTAAATAGTTTTGTTTCCTGGAATACTAGAAGATAAAATAATAAATATGGCTAAAACTTTTTTGGAAATCTGACCAAAAAAAAGGGTTTGGTTGATTAATGTTTCAGGTGTAATCACCAGTCAAGTACACAAAGGGATTCTATCTACCACTAAGACTTCTGATGTCCTTGTGCTTTCGGTGGAGCATTCATGGGCAATTTCTCCTTAAATGGCATTGCTCACATCAGGTAATAATCTCTTTAGTCTAGTCCACCTGGATATGATCTTTTATTCTCTTAGAAATAGATAAAACCCATTTTTATTAAAATCTTGGCTAAGGTTCATGGGAACAAATATATCATGATATAATACCTGTGATACAGTAGAATCTAAGTTTGTCCTAATAGAACAGAAGAATTATGGGCCTTATATGCCAACTGGATGGAGACCCAGGCACATGATAACCACCAAATGTATTGGAGTCAAGGTGATGAATAACTTTTGACTGGTCAATAGTGGCCCTACACAACAGTGGTATCTCCACAGCTTATATCATGATAATAATCTTGTCTTTAGGACCCAAAGCATGACCCAAGAGTGGAGCAAACTTTGAATAACAAGCTGTTTAACCAAGATGTAGGATGGGATTTACAGAAGAGAATACAATATTGGGCACATAACCTATATGGTTCCTCTGGTCCACCACTAGGGTATGCAATGATCAACTTCTCCAGATTAATCTTTCTTTTATAGACATATAATAAGATCCTGCTCTATATATAGAAAGTTATAAAATGTCATCAGACTTAAGGCCATAAGTTTCCAGTGAATATAAATCCATACCAACTAGGAATATGATATAATTGCATTACTCTCTTCTCCCCAGCCAACATCAAAAATTCATGGAGCCTGAGGCTTCCTCATATCTGCTAGGAAGAAAATATAGCCTTACTAGCTACTTATAGCACATAACAATTATTGCTATCTATTTATAGCACAGGCAAGATAGGAAAAAAAATTTGTAAAAGTCAATAACCCTGACAAAATCATTGACATAAGGGGAGAGGCTATATCCTGCCTGATGACTCTCCATATAATCTCCCAACAATGAAGACTCCCATATGTTTGAATATCTATAAGTTGATTTACTTTAATTTAGTGTGTTTGTCATTTACATTATAAAGCAGCATCTAATTTTCTTCTAAAAAATAGATATTCAAGCACACATTCTGAATGATAAATGAAATTTGTGTTATGAGATTCTGAAAATCTAAACTTATGGGAGTGGTAAATTACAACCCTTAAACCTACTTGTTATAGAAGAAAATTCTCTCAGTAGAGTTAACCATAGCTTGTCATATACTTGCCCTGGAATGATCAGGCTACCCACCAGCAGAGAATGAGAACCATTATATCAAAACAGAGGGATTATAGCAGCTGTTCTATGACCTCTGGGATAATCAGTTAATCTGCTCCCATTTAACTCTAGGGGACAAAGGGATGAAGTGTCCTAGAATTAAATTGAAAAGAATCTTAGTATCAGGTCTGTCATCTTGGACATAAAACCCACTTTGTCATATGTGATCCTCTTAACAGGGAAGAGAAGTACCATAAAGTCACATTATTGAAATTTGTACTAAAATAAAAATAAAGGAGGAAAAGTTCAAAATACATAGTCTAGTTTTTGGATTCAAGATGCTATTAATTATAAGATACAATGAGGCTGCCAAGATACCAAAGCAAAACCAATGTGTCTCTTAAGGGCAATGAACTATGGAAGCCAGAATGACTGTGGCTTGCTAGAAATTTGTAATTCATTATAATATTCAATTAAAATGTGTTTAGCATGTCTCTTCCACATACACAAAGACCAAACAGTGAACTGGTGTCTTTTCCTAAATAAGACAAAAAGGAGTCCTGAATATAATGAATAAGGGACTCATCTCACCTGACATCATGGGCCTGACTTTTCTGAAGGAATCTGTTGCTGTATTAAAGTTTGGGGCACCCTTCAAACACAATGACTATATATCCCCAGGCAAATCTGGTAACTAATGTCTACAGATGTTGTCAGAATAGATCCATATGTTACCTGAATTGGTATTTCTACTGGTTATTTCATATGCAAATAATCAAGTGAAACAAACAATGGTTTTTGATCTGTAAGAAACATACAATCACTCCTGGGCCCTTTTAAGAAACCAATACAATAAGATGAAAAATGATGAGTAACTATCATTACTTAAAAAAGAGAAATGATTCTGCTTTCATTCATTTATGCCCTTATCCTACAAGTTCAAAGGTCTAGCATTCACAAGTAACATGTATGCCATATGGTTTATCTAAATTTCCATTGGTTAAGATTAAAAAAACTATGAAGCAGTTATCTTTTATTTTTCTTATTCTATAGATGAATATTAAGGCACAATTTATCAAATGTCACATAGCAAGAAGGTGACAGATCTGGGACTTGAACACAAGTAGTCTATTTGTTGAGTCTACATCTTTAACATTACTCTGTTCAATAATAAACCTAGGAACAAAATTAACTTTAAAAAATGGGAACTTTCACATGCATCAGCAATACCTAACTGAAAATTTAATAGAAATATCCCATTTGCAAATCAAAGCTATAAATATATCAGAATCAAATTAATTGAATAGGCAAGATTATGTATTTATAAAATGTAAAATTTTGCTCTAATTTCTTAACTAGTTTCTAGTTTCTTAGAAATTCTTAATCAACAGTAATGCTGTGTATGAATGGGAAATGGTATTTTTAAGTGGCAATTCTATTAATAAACTTAAGGCAATATATATAAAAATCTGAGAATTTTTAATGAAATGAGGTATGTTGTTTCTGAATCTGTTAAAAAAATTGTGAGAAGAGCCAAATAATAAACATTACAAAGAAGATTAAAGAGTAGAATAAAACTTATGAGTATCTACTATCAAAAACATAAATAATCCAGATAGTGAAATGTAGGTCCAAAAATGGACATTCAGAAAACAACTCAGAAACACATCCCTACATAAATAGCAACTGACTAATATATAAAAAGCCTAACATTCCAAATATTTAAGAAAGGAGATATAATCCAATAAATGAGGCTGATTTGACTGCAAATATTTGGGAAAAAAAGTAGCTCTTCATATTTACGAATCAGTTAGATATTTACTATTGATATAAGTAGGAACATTATAGGACAAAAAATATATTACTATATTTTATATTCTTTTACAGGATAAGGTATAACACAACTTCATTTTACTGTTTTCTGTATTTTTCATTTTATGTTGGATAAAACAAATGTTTAAAGTAGCAAAATTAGTCACCCTTCAGACTTCTATAGCCCCCATACAAAATAATCCATTTTTTCTTTAATCAAATGAAGAGAATGTAGGTGTATATAAAAAAAATCTTTTCACTTTCTACCTCTGTATAAAAAAAGATGCTTCATAGTATTTATATATCTGCATGGGTGTCTCTGAGTGATTCCAAAGCAAAAACTAATGAGTGTTGAATTACCTGTCAGATGGAGAAGATCATACTGATTATTTCACATAACCAAAACTACCAGACTGAGTTTTTAAAGCTGAAAATAATATAATTGCATAGTTCTCTACTGAAAACTACTCAAAACTTACTTTACATTTCAATCAATTATATAGTTTAAGGAAATATTTCATTGTTCTTTTACAACAAAAATTTTTTTAAGTTAAAAAATTGTATTACATAAAAAAAATGGGAAGACAAACTCACATGAATGGGTCTCTGGACAACATTCTGTCATTCCTAGAGTGGTCAGGATCTCAATACCTTTGCTACTTATTTTTTCTAAAATACATTTTTCTAATTATATATTGTGGTCACTCTAATTCTTCAGCCATTTTTATTTTTATAATAAAAAAATATTTTTTATAATTAAATGATTTTTAATAAAAGTATAAAAGCAGTTATTTTAATGATTCATTTTTTATCTAAATAAAATATAAAATTTCCTAAAGAAGATGAAAAATGTTTTTAAAATGATTTTTCATATTTTCTTCTCTTGTATTTTTTTTCCCAAGATAAATTATTTTTACTCTAGAAAGGACAAGAGAAGTCTCAGTCACCAGGATATATTGTTTCTAAACTTAGTAATTAGCAACCCCCCTGCATTGCTGCCAAAACCATTATGTATTTCAACATAAGGGTACTTCTTCTTAAAAATCATACAATTTTTCAGTCCATAGTCTGAAAAATAACCTGAGGGTTTTGAAGGGGCGGGGGGTGGGAGGTTGGGGGAGCCTGGTGGTGGGTATTATGGAGGGCACGCATTGCATGGAGCACTGGGTGTGGTGTAAACTTGTGATCTCTGTCTGTGAAAAAAATAAATAAAATATTTTTTTAAAAAAATCATACAATCGCCTGATTTTCTAGATATTAAGGTTTCTTGAAGATTTTTCAATTTGAAGATGGAGAAACATCACTGTCTAAACTCTACACTATCAAAGACTGGACCTGAGAGCAAACTGTATCCTGAATCTCTGGACAGTAATTAAATTCCATGAAGTTCAAATAAATTACAGAATGTTAGAAAGCCTTCAATCGTTAATCAGTATGTTTGGAAAATGACAGTTTACTTTACTGTTGACCTCAGACTTCCATTTTCAGTAAAATATAGGCAAAATGGCTGTTGATATTTAATATTTCCTGGGTACTTGCCATGTAAATGCTGCTGCTAAAAACTCATCATCTGTCCTCCCCCAAACCCTAGGAGATAGATACCATTATTATACCCATTTTATGTAACGGAAATGAAGAACGGCTCCAAGAGAGCACAGCTGGTTAACTATCAGAGCCAAGGCACTATGGGTGCACTGCAGACACCCTTCTCTTGGGCCACGCACTAGGGTGCTGATTTTCCAAGAATGACTGTGAAATAATCTATGTGAGACCCAGGAATATTGGGCTTATATATTCCTTTTTTTTTCTCTAATGATTTAAATTTTCAATGTGAACTAGTATTTGTTAGTACAGTTCTGTCACAGAATGTGAACCAGTATTTGTTAATACAGCTCATGTCACAAAATCAGATATTTATTAAAAATGGTTAATGAATCAAGCTAAATGCCTTTTAAATACAAGTGCTTCCCAGAGAAACATTTTGGTTGTTCAATTCACATGTTCCCTTCAGAATTAGACAATGTGTATTTCCTGAGATAAGAAGAGCTTTGTAATTCTCCACCTCAGTAATTTTCTCCTGAGCTGCAACTATGTCCAGTCTAAGAATAGAGTAGTTAAGCCAAATTAGTCATTCTAAGTGTGACTTTTGTTACCAGAATCTGAAAGGTGTGTAGAGTTAACTGAAAAGAGAGTAATTAAGAGAATTGCCAAATTCTCCATCTGCTATGCTCTTAATGGATTCATAGATCTTCCTTCTCCAATTTTCCCTTCAGCTCTTATTTTAATTTTCTATACATAAATATATAGGAACTCCCTCTGTTTAATTGCTTGGGATATTTGCTTAGAGGTAAATAATGTCCATACAATATTGTTTATTTTCTTGAAATTTTGTCACGTACTGCAGAAATGATTCTTGCCAAGCCTATTATATCTCAAATTATTTAGAAGAAAACTGATGTGATAAATCAAATATAATAAGTGCCTTCACACTTTGTGTGGTATAATTATTTCAAATTAGGAGAATTGTAAGTTGGGTACATTGGTTTTCAGTTGAGCAAGAATATTCTTTTATTCTTCAATCAAGCAAGTAATACACTATAATTAAATAATGTAATAACATAAATGTTTCAATTTCCAAACAGAGAGGGAGAGAATATAAAATTTGCCTGAAAGCAAATGGGCATTCAGATTCCAAGCAGATGTCAAATACAACCCACTATATGAGTGGTAGGGAATAATGTCTTGTCTTTTTCCCTCTGAGGAGTAGTCTGGATGCAAAGAGCTACCACAATTTTCCCACATATTTCCCATCTTTCCATTTAGATTCTTTCATTGTTTCCTGTGGAAACCAGGGGTTATATAAGTGAGGGCACCCTATTAAATCACATTAAATAGAACAGTGGTTTTACTATCAATTATGGTTACTTGGGACGCCTGGGTGGCTCAGTTGGTTAAGTGGCTGCCTTTGGCTCAGGTCATGATCCCAACGTCCTGGGATCAAGTCCCAAATCGGGCTCCTTGCTTGGCAGGAAGCCTGCTTCTCCTTCTCCGCCTGCCACTCTGTCTGCCTGTGCTTGCTCGCTTTCTCTCTCTGACAAATAAATAAATAAAATCTTAAAAAAAATTATGATTACTAATATGTTTGATCCCATGGACCTCATGTTCAATAAAATAATGTGTCTCCAGTAAAACAACATGTAATAAGTGGTTGTTAGCATGATTTTTAAAAAAACAAATAAAAATATGTACTATATAATTGGAGCACCTGGTATGCTGTCATAGTGAAATTATATGTCTGTTTCTCCTGACAAGACTACAAGCTTCTTACAAGCAAGGACCACGTTCTTGGCCATTACATGTTCAACAAATACTTGATAAAGTAATGAATTAGTATTATTAACTTCATACACATTCTTTATCCCAAGTCCCTTTTTTCTGGGTGAAATATGTGTTTTTAAAGGAAGCCTCATACTGAGTAGAAAGACAGGGCCCACAATAGAACAATGCTGCTGTCCCTTCCTACCAATGTGCTTGTTAAACTAAACAAGTTACTAGACCTCCCTAAGCCTCCCTTTTATACCTAAAAGATGGAAAAAGCAATTGCACAGGATTACAAATAGCATTAAAAGAAACAGCACTGAAAAAACTGGTTGACATAATAGATATTCAGTGAATGTTCACAGTCTTCTGAAGTATTTCTCCTTTTTGTTTCTTTTTTTAATTGCTTGAGGTGTCACTTTTCACAGTACCATGGTCACTGATAACATTCCAGACATTCTTAAAGTAAGACCAATCTTTATAAAGCAAACATGGCCTTTGTTTAGTATTATGGACAACATGTACAGGCTCCCAAAATTCAAAAGAGGAAATCCTAACCCTAATTGATGATGTTTGGAGATGGGGCCTTGAAAGACCATTCTGTCATGAAGGGGGAGCCTTATCAACTAGACCCCAGATCGCTCTCCTCCTGTCATGTGAAGAGACCGAGAAGACCATTTATAAACCAGGAAATGAGCCCTCACCAGACACAGAAGCTGGTTGCTCTTGGACTTCCCAGTCTCCAGAACTATAAGAAATAAATGTTTGTCATTAAGCCACCCGGTCTATAGCACTTTTTTTTTGTACCAGCCCAAATATATTGAGATAATTTAGCTTCTGTCATGCCCTCCAAACAGCACTGTCTTGTTTTTTCCAAGATAATAAAGAATTTACTTATTCATTTATTATAAGTTTTCACTTAAGTTCCAGTTAGTTAACATACAGTGTAATCTTAGTCTCAGACAAAATTTAGTAACTCATCATTTACATATAACACCCAGCAAACAGCACTGTCTTTGTAGTTAGGAGTTACTAAGACTTCAGATTTCTTTAATATTAAACACTCCCTTACTATAAGGTTCATTTATTTATATTTAATATTCCTTTTATACATGCACCAAGAATGCACCATATTCTGAAGTAAATAAATTCTAGGTTTAATCACTGTAGCAATATATAATTTCATATTGTTTCTAGCCAATACAGGGGAAACATGGTATGGTTATGAAAGCTCACTGATACTAAATCCCTTTTGGGGACTCTGAGATGAATGAAAGCAAATGTTAGCATGATTAGAAACTCTAGGAAAATGCTAGGAAACTTCCTTCTATTACACTATTTTCTACATTAACACTTCCTGAAAAACAAGAGTAGCTCCTTTTAGAATTCTGGGAGATTTTGATCACATCAACTTGTACAAAGTGATGATAATACAAAATGTTAGCAGTCCCTAAAGCTTGATCATATATTTGTAGACCTCAGATTTTGTTTTTGTTTTGTTTTGTTTTGTTTTGTTTCCAGTTTGGAAATAGTCTCTGAAATTCCCAACTGAAACCATATCCAAAGTTACTCTGATAAAAATTTCAACTAGCTTCTAAAACAAAAATTTGTGTATTTGGGGGTGCCCAGGTGGCTCAGTGGGTCAAACCTCTGCCTTTGGCTAAGGTCATGGTCTCAGGGTCCTGGGATCAAGCACCGACTTGGTCTCTGCACAGCAGGGAGCCTGCTTCCCCCACCCCCCGCCTCTGCTTGCCTCTCTGCGGACTTGTGATCTCTCTCTCTGTCAAATAAATAAAATCTTTTTAAAAATTTGTGTATTTGTATTATGAAGCAAATTGAGAAATACTTATTCAGCCTTATGAGGCAATAATCTGTATCAAAAAATAGCTAATAAGATCAGCAAGAATAGTTATTTTTTATTTATTTTAAAACTAGTTATATTGCTACTAGATGTTTTTTACCTTTAATTTTTTGAAACATCAAGAAAATAAATAAGCAATGAGACATTTATTCTACCTATCATCTATCACCAGAACATGCAAGGTTTATAGCAGAGGCCCTGTCTAATCAGTATCTGCCTCTAATAGACAAGTAGAACCTAGAAGTTGAAACAAAGAACCAGTAGAAAGAATAGCTTATTTGACTCCCTCAATCATCTGCTGAAGATGAGGATGATCTTTGGTTCCAATTTAGAATTAAGTCAATTAATACTTTCCATAAAAATGTCAGCCAATATTGAGAGTACATGGCATATCTTCAACATATTCTGTCTCTTCCAAATAGTCTGTGCATTAAGAGTTCTGTACTTACATTACATTACATTAATGCCTTCCTCTTCTGTTCCATACCTTTGTGATCTATATTTTCCTAAATTGGTTAATGTTTCCTTAACCATTTAAATAGTGAACCACTGTGACCCTACATAGTCATAAGAGGACATAACAATACCCTTTAACTCAGTGAATGGGAGTACATCGAACAGAAAATAGGAATAATGGCATGTCACAAACTATTCAGATTTGATACTGTTCACAGAGCAGAGAAAATTATTTGTCCAATTTAAATGGAGCTGAGATGCCCTTCAGCAGATGAATGGATAAAGAGGATATGGCCCATATATACAATGGAATATTACTCAGCCACCAGAAAGGATGAATACCCAACATTTGCATCAAAATGGATGGAACTGGAGGAGATTATGCTGAATGAAATAAGTCAAACAGAGAAAGACAATTATCATATGGTTTCACTTATTTGTGGAACATAAGGAATAGCACGGAGGACATTAGAGAAGGAAGGGAAAAACAAAGGGGGGAGCTCAAAGGGGCAGATGAACCATGAGTGACTATGGACTCTGAGAAACAAACCGAGAGTTTTGGGGGGGTGGGGAATGGGTGAGCCTGGTGGTGGGTATTATGGAGGACATATATTGCATGGAGCACTGGGTGTTATACGCAAACAATGAATCATGGAGCATTACAACAAAAACTAATGATATACTGAATGGTGACTAATAATAAAAAATATATAAAGTTATTTAAGAAGACAAAAAATAAATACAGGAAAATTTTTGGCATAAAAAATAAATGCATGGAGCACTGGGTGTGGTGCAAAAACAATGAATACTATTACACTGAAAAGAAATTTAAAAAAAATAAAAAATAAAATACAATAGCATAAAATTTAAAAAAAATAAATAAATACAAGTAAATAAATGGAGCTCTAGTTACTCCAGCGTTTTTATTGATGAATTCAAGTGTTAACTGGTAAAAAGAAAAAAAGATTAGCTAAAACTCAAGCCTCTCATTTCAACAAAAGAAAAGTCAATCACATTCTTAAATGAATAAAAGTTTAATATTTTAAATTCAGAGTAACCTCTCATATTAAAAACTTGTTTTAACTTAGGAAAAATGCAAATCCCTAAAATAGTGTAAAACATTCTCAATTTCTTTCACTGTGATGTGTACTACAATATTGACTATATTCCTTGTGCTGTACTTTTCATCTCTATAAGGACATTCTTATTGTACCCTTTCTACTGCAATTTAATACATCCTTACCAAAAGAGTCTCACAGTTTAGATTCCCAATTCAGATTATCATGTTTCAGAGGGTAAAGGATGCTCCAAGAAATTGCCTCAATAGCTGACTATTCCCATTCCCACCAAAAAAAAAAGAAAGAAAGAAAAAAGAAAGAAAGGAAGGAAGGAAGGAAGGAAGGAAGGAAGGAAGGAAGGAAGGAAAAAAAAAAAAAAAAAAGAAAGGAGGCGGGGTGGGGGGAGTAGCTGACCTGAAAATATTTATCTACATTAAAAAAAAAATACAGAATTTTCTCTAAGAAATCATCTGTCTTTAGTTCAGTGAGGGCTTTTGACATAGACCCACAGTCAAGTTCCCAAACGACATTTACTTCTTCTCAGACACTGAGTTATATGACTGACTCGCTATGGATTCTTCACCATAAAATGGCTAACATAATGCATTCCTTAAAAATAAACTGTAGGATAAAATGAGATGGTGAGTTAATTCCTTAGCAATGGGTCTAGTGCACACTATCATCAATGAGAGGCATCCTATTATTATGAAAAGTCTAAAAAGAAGGGTGTTCTTGTTTTTCATTTTTGTTATTGTTTCTGGGAGGAGGAGTAAGAAAGAAATGAACTTTTTCTACCTAACTGTAGCCATATGTTTTCCAGTGATTTGAGTAGTGTCTCATTTAAAAACTACTTATTAAACGCTTATTAATCAGAGAGAATACAGAGAGAGAGAGAGAGAGACAGAGAGACAGAGAGATTGAGAGAGAGAAAGAGAAAGAGAAAGAACATGGAAACCAAAATAAAATTCAGTAAGCTACTAATAATAAATGGCTAACAAAAGATCTTGGCTTAGAGATAAGTTCATGGATATTTTCCTGGAAAGACATTTTGTTTGCCAAATAATTATGAATTCATTCTCCCCTTGGATTGCAAAATTTGTTAATTTTCTGCTTAAAAGAATCAGAATATTAATATGAAATGCATGCTTTGAGGATTAACTATCAAAGTCACTACTAATTATTGAAATTAATCAATGGCTAAGGGACTATGAAGATTTCTGTTGCCAGAAAATATTAGCTTTAAGAGCGTAAACTGCTAAGAAGTTTATGATGACAATTTATTTATTAAAGAGTATTTGTAGCATTGTCAAAGTTCATTTTTACTTTGATTCAAAAGCAAAGCATTTTAACATCAAAGATATTTCATTACCATGAATTATCAGGCTTCTGAACAATTTTTAAAACCTACTGACCTTTTGGTTATTTTATATATACACATATGTATGTATGTGTGTGTGTGTGTGTGTGTGTGTGTTATTTGATAATTTCATTCAAAATAATACCCAGGCTGTTCGGCCTCTAATATTCATTGACTAGATGATATCACTAGATATTAAGCTCATTTCTTATTTTAGTTAAGAAAAACATATTCTTGGAACACCTGTTTGATGATTTTTATTTCTATGCACAAAGAAATTACCCATTAAAATCTCATTTCTGCTAACCAAAAGTTATTCCATGATTTTGTTTATGATTTTATTTGAGATCTATTATCTTAACTATTGTGAGACTTGATACTCACAGGATATATACCTATAGATTATTAGTGTATTTTAATTTTAAATATAATTTTAAATGATTATTCTTAACTAAATTAAACAACATCACTATGACAAAGGTTTTGTTAATACAAAAGTGCATTTATGTCTCTTTCTAATGTTCTGCTTTAAGTTTAAAGTTTAGTCTTATTTATTTATTTCAATTTTATGAGAAAAAAATTAATATTCCTCATTGTTTCCTTTATTTTGTATCTTTGGATTTCAATGGCAAGAATTTAAAGTTTGTTTTTATTTTCTCTTGTTTTCATTGTATTTCATCTCCAAGGACTTTTAATTTAACCTATGGAATAGTTGTAAGGGAATAAGAAACAGGGAAAAACAAAAAACAAAAAATCTCTTATCATATATGAAACAAAAGAAATGCTACAATACCGAAACACAGACTCTGTGGGAGAATCTAGATCTAGAAGAGATTGGAATTCCAAGGTTGACACATTCCCCCTTAGATCTCAAGCAGGCTCTGAATTTTCAGCAAAGTACGTTGCACTGACTTGAAAGGGATAGACATCAATCTTTGACTAGAACAATAAAAGATAGGGATATTGATTGAGTACATGAAAAAGTTCAAGAGCAGAAAAGATGTTAAACACCCTAGAAGAGAGGTGAAATTAGAGAAAAGTAGAGATTTGCAGTACAATTCTGTTGTTTATTATCGGTGGTTTCCAAATTTACTGAATGTTAAAATCACTTGTAGTACTTACTGAAATACAGATTTTTGGGCCTCAAACATAACATTTCTGATTCAGTAGATATAGTGTGGGAACCACAGATATGAATTTAGGACAAGTTTCTAGGTAATAAAGATATGGCTGATTTAGGGACCACAGTAAAAGAAATACAGATCCCTATAACCTAAATTACTAGCACAGGAACAATTTTATAATCAAAGCCCACTAGATAAAAAGGAGACATGAACTTTCTTCTGTGAACCATATAGTTTCACATTCATGAAAATGAAAGTCAAGGCGAAATCCAAGTAAAAGTGGCAGATTGACATAGCCCACATTCTTATCACTCTTCTCTTACCAGCCACCACACACACACTCACACACACACACAATTATTTAGAAGATAATACTGAAAACCACTTTTGGTGCATCTGGGTGGCTCCGTAAGTAAGCATCTTCCTTTGGCTCTGGTCATGATCTAGGGGTTGTGGGATGGAGCTAAGCATCAGGCTCTCCTCTCAGAAGGGAGTCGGCTTCTCCACTGCCTCTCCCCTCACCAGTAGCTTGCTCTCTCTCTTTCTCTCAAATAAATAAATAAAATATTAAATTAAAAAAAAAAAGAAAACCACTTTCCAAGTCTTGATTAATTAGAAAGAACTGTACTATACTCCTATTCAGAAAAAAATGGCTAAAAATTAAAAAAAAACAACACTTAAACATAAAAGAATCAAAGAACAAAATTGGAAAGCAGATTAATAAACACATAATAATTAGTTTTTCATGTTCTTAACTATATTACAGACAAGATGAACACATACAAGGAAAGACCTAAAAGAAGAGATCAGAAGGGTTAAAACAGAAAAGACTTTAAGAAAACATGAAAAAAATGATCTACTGGAGCTGAGAGAGCAGTTAGAAAGGAAACAGATATATAATAAAGGGAATTAAATATTAAAAACGAGAAAAATACAATGAATAACCTAAAAATACTGGGAAGTGCTAGTAATACCTGATGAAGAAGGGACAGAAAATATGAGAATAAAATAAAGATATGAAGACAGATCTGTAAGACTCAACATAGACAAAACTGGGTTTATAATAAACATACTGAAAGAAACTCTGTAATATGATGCAAAAAAATATATACTGAAAGGATTAAAAACCCAAATGTGAAAAGAAAATTTTAGAATTATTAGAAGAAAATTTATGAGAATAAAATTAGAATCTTGGATATGAGATTTTAAAACTAGAGCCAAAAGGAACAAATCCTAATATATTTAGCTCTTCTCTGAATGTGAAAGTGTAAGGTTTCATGTTATGTGAGACTCTGAATCAGCAAGGAAAAAGCTAATATATATATTTGTTCCTTGTTTCTGGAGCAAAAGATCTCATCCTCTTATTTCAGTATGGCTATTATATTTTAATAAAATTTTAAAGTATTTTATACATTAGTCCTTTATTTGGGAGAGGTTTTAGGAAAATTACACATGAGATTACTCCTGGATGTTTACTGAAAATGTACTACAATGATGTATGCACAGAAGAATTCCAACTGTGTAACATAAAATTCATGATAAAAATTCAAAAATGTTAGAAGAAATTAGATAATGTGTACACGGTAATTACCTGTTTGGTTGGGTTATCAGTAGTAGTCTTTTCTCTAATGCCTAAATTATTATAGGGTTTTTTTTTTCAGTATTTTATTTATTTATTTGAGAAAGAGAGATAGTAAGAGAGAGCATGAGCAGGAAGGAGAGGGAGAAGGAGGCTCCCTGTGAGCAGGAAGCCCCATGTAGGGCTAGATCCCAGGACCCTGAGATGAAACAGTGGAAGAAATATGATTTGGGTGGACTTAATAATGGTGAACTTACAGAGTCAAAAGCATTTTATGTTCTGGAAAAATAAAGGACAATTTATCATTTTGCCCAATATCCACTGTGACCTGACCTACATATCTATACCCAAGATAATTTGCTGTGTGTCTTTTGATATGTTTCTATTTTTCCAGTACTTTCTATGTGTCCGTACAAGTCCCCATTATGTAAGGCAATCAGTCACATCTCTGCCTTCCAAACATAGCCCTGTCCCTTCTAATAGTCTTGTTCTAGGTACTTCTGCACCAAAGTACCCAAAATATTAGTTTGAAATGAAGATTCCTGAGGTCATATTTACATATTAAAAAACAAAAACAATAAACTTCTGAGATCTAATCTCAGAATCTAAAGTTTCTAATTTCACATTCACAAAAATACTAAATACTAAATTATATTAAATTTATACCTTTTCTTCCCTTCAACCTTTAACTAGTAATTTTCAAATAGCAATTTGGGGTTCTTTGATTCTATGTCCAAGAAATATGCATTTGCATAATCATCCTAGGTAAAACTGATGGAGCTTTCTGTGGCTCACACTTTGAAGCAACTCTTTAATATAATTTTTTGTATATTAATCCTCTGATAATATCCTCGCTTGAACTCTGTATAAAAACTTTGGATGATTACATTTTTTCACACTTTTTTTCAATTAAAATGTAATCTCCTGGAATGCTGGGTCCAAGCTTAAGCCTTTTTTGTACAATCTGTAGAGACCAATAAAGTACTATTCCATACCAAGAATTGTATGAAAGGAGCAATTGATAAAGCTTTCCAAGATTGCTAGCCCTCCTAGAAAGTAGGAAAATATTCTGTCCCTGTGAGTTCTGACAAATTCCTAAACACTCTGCTAGTATAATGACACTTCTCTATGCTAAATATCAAATTGAAAACTGGCAGCACGAAAAAAAAAATAAAACCTGCAGTAAGCACTTGCACATGTGCCCTTCATATGTGGAGGTAATGAATAGCGTGGAAAAGAGACAAGTACAAGGTAAAAGTTATGTCAGTTGAAAGGTGGAAAATGGTTTTTAGTAAGTAACCCATGGATGACCTTGATAATGTTATCTTGCATAATAAATAACATAGATATTTGTAATACACCTTCAGTTGGGCTCAAGTGCCCTCTCACCAGCCCCAGAGGCCTGATACTATACCACTCATTTCATGATTGACTAATGAACATTTGCATATGACAAAGATTCAACCCATATCCATAAAACACAGTCTGAACATATTGAAAAGAATTTTAGCAAATTGGAAAGCTTCCTATTTTATCACCAGTATTTAAGGTTTGTCAAGAGATGAGGCGCCTGGGTGGCTCAGTGGGTTAAGCCTCTGCCTTCGGCTCAGGTCATGATCTCGGGGTCCTGGGATCGAGCCCCGCATCAGGTTCTCTGCTCAGCAGGGAGCCTGCTTCCTCCTCTCTCTCTGCCTGCCTCTCTGCCTACTTGTGATCTCTCTCTCTGTCAAATAAAAACATAAAAAAGATTTATTAAGGTTTGTCAAGAGAAAAAAAATTACTCACTTGACATTATTTCCCTAGTATTTACTTTGTTTAATTTATTTAAAACAAAATCCCTCAATCTTGCTCATTCTGTTCATAGGTAATACATTTTATATGTTTATTTGACTGAAATGAAAATACCGCATTTTACTGGAATGACAACTGAGTGACAACTGTTAAGTGTCTTCAGGGGAAAATTGTTTAACAAAAACATATTTTGAAATTTCCTATTGAATCAATCATTATTTCTAACACTAAGATTTTCATAGAAATGAAAGATGGATGAGATGGTGATAAAGGCAAATAGTTTTCATGATATTATGGGGTTTTGCCTGGTTTTGTACCATGTTTGACAAACAGCGACATCTGTCTAAAATCTGTCAATATGATGGATGGGAAGCATAAATCACATTATCTTATGTCAACACTCCTCTCGGAACAAGATTTTAACATAAATTCAGTGCTATGTCATGAATATGACCCCTGGGAATAAAGAGAGACCATATAACATTCAGCTGGATCCTATTTACATAGTTATTTTTAACCTCCTTTGACTTAGGAGACCTAAACTTTCCAATAAAATCTCAAAGATATAAAATATATTCCATACAGTTTGAGAACCATTAATGTGGTATTGAAATGAAAATTTAAGAGTATATGCTATTGTTAAGTGCTGTATCAATGAAAGCATTTCTGGCAAAATCATGTTCTGAAGGTATGAAATTAAAGCATTCAAGGGATAAATTTGGAGTTTCGGCTAAAATTCATTTAAATGCATTTATCAAAAGCTCATGCAATTCTTATACCCCCTTGACCCCAGTTTTAGAACTTACGATTTTTAGTAATTTATAAAGTGTTCCAAGACAATAAAAACCTCCTGATCCCTGAAGCATCACTTCACATAATCACATATCTTCTCTTATTTTTAACTCTTAAACAGAAATTTACCAAGGTTTGTGAATACATTAATTGTGCCCTGGATGTGTTTGGTAAAAACATTTCCTCATTCTCAGTCGGAATAGTCTTTTCTAAATGGGTAAGACAACTAGGGTTTTATTTGTTTAACAATGTTTTTAAAGATTTAAACATTTATAGCTGAAGCTTAGTAAAATTATCCAGAATGTTGATTGGTATATTTGGGTTCCTCTTTCTTAATCTGCAAACTTGTACACATTTGCTTTGTCACTCTCTGCTAGAATGGGATGACCCTCCTCTGTCCATGACCTTAAAAGAGTCAACCCTAGTCTATTTTCGTGTTGGAAGATATACAGCTCCCTCTTCCTCCTACTGAACTTAGTTTTGTCACTACATTGAATAAATCAATTGAACTGCCTGCCCCCGTACAACTAACCATCTGATCTAATGGAGTTTCTTTCTATTGTTTTTTAAGTTTCTTCTAGTTACCCTGAAGCAGAGATTAGAATGGCATGTTTTTCTAATTGCTGTTCTGTCTTAAAGAAATGAGCCTCAACTCTCATGGCACAAAATGCAGGGATATTCGGGTAGTTTTAACCACAACATGCTGAATGGAACTACCACAAACAACATAGGCACTAAAGCATTATTATTGCTATTCTGTGTTTTTATTTTGTTTGTTCATTACTAAATCATCTGACTTAAATTAAATTTGCCAGAAAGAAAAACAAAAGTCTACTTCATCTAGCACAGAGTAGTTTTATTTTATTTATTTATTTTTTAAAGATTTTATTTATTTATTTGTCAGAGAGAGAGAGCAAGAGAGCGAGCACAGGCAGGCAGAGGCAGAGGGAGAAGCAGGCTCCCTGCCGAGCAAGGAGCCGGATGTGGGACTGGATCCCAGGACACTGGGATCATGACCTGAGCCAAAGGCAGCTGCTTAACCGACTGAGCCACCCAGGCGTCCCAGCACAGAGTAGTTTTAATGGCATCCTGCCTAATCATTCATGCAAAGAGAACTTTGTTGTCAGTGTATGTAATCACACCAAATAATTTAGACACTCAAACTGTTTTACCTCACAGTACTTGTCTATTTATTTAACATTGATAATCACTCAAAACTTATATTGAAACCAACTACATCAGAAGAAAATAATAATTTGATTAAATTCAATAATATAAGTACCTGTAACTAAAGTTTTGATTCACCTAAGTAATTTAAACTTTATTTTACTTTTTTTCTCCTCTAATAGGTCTTTAATGTTCTCTGTCATGATTTTTACCTCTTAAATTGTAACACAGAAAAGTTTATAACAATTAGGTAAAGATTAATCTTATGTCTTATATATCCTTATATAGAGATGGTAACTCTATCCGTCTTCATGGTTTTGCCTAAGAATGGCAAGTGACTCAGACAAACTACCAGGCCAATCTGAAATTCCCAGGACAAGACATATCTGAGGTCAGGCAGGACAAGCCTCTATGATGGATTGTCTATTACTCCAAGATGAATGCAACTAAGGTTTCAAGTGAATCTAGATGTTCCCTTGATGTCCTTATTGAAATTCCCAATAAGGCTGCAGTCACTTACTGAACCATAAAGGTGGCAATAACCTTGTATATAAAAAAATAAGATACTGGGAGACATAATATAAGTGGGGCAATCTGTATATCTTTGCTGAAACAATTTCTTCTCATTTCTTCCCAAGATAAATAAGAATCAACAAACAAATTTGGATACAATTTATAGAAATATAAAACCAACATGTTCTTTCAAAAATAGTCTTCTTAAGCTCTTTTTTTAATAAAAAAGAATTTATTGCTTTATAATTGACATAGAATATTATATTAGTTTCAGGTATACAACATATTGATTTGATATTTTTATATATTAAGAAATAATCACCTCCATAGACCTAGTTACCATCTGTCAATAATATGGCAATATTATTTATTGTATTGCCTATGCTATGCACCACATTTCCATAACTTATTTAGTTTATAACTAGTATAAACCTCTTAATCCCCTCATAAATATAGAGTATAGGAAATACAAATGAATAGGGCAATACTATTTAGTAATAACTACAAGGAGGATCATATGGATAGCCCATTTTACTATGTAGAAAGCAATTCAAAAAGAAAATTAAATTATTTTTAAATGAAGCACACGAAAAACATTCATTATAGGGAAGTTATAAGAGGAATTACACCTTTATTTATGTGGAAATTAAGTCAGAAAAAATATAAACCTAACAAAATGTTTAAAAAATAAGTCATTTGCTAAGGGCCATAATAGAGGAAGCTATATTGTGAACTAATTCATAGGATGGATAGGTTTGTCCAAAGTGTCCTTTCCTCCCTGAGCATCATTTCCAGTGACTGTTAGTTTCAACAACCACTGAACAAGCAGTGCAAGGAGCTCATTCAGTAGCTAGAAGCTTGAGCCAAGATAATGACACATTACAAACGAATTCCACTACATCTTTTGATTCCACCTGTTGGTAAAGTACAGCAGCAATATGCTTCTAAGCCATCTAGATGGTTTCAAATAATGTCTCTAGGCTGAGTTGATGCAGAATTAGAGTGGAAGTCCTTCCTTTACTTTTAGTTCCTGGTGACAAAGGAAAAACTGATTAATAATTTGACTTTATTGTCCATTTCCTAATGTTCTAATTTGTTGATAGTATTCATTGTATCTCATGGGGTGTCAGTGATAGCAACTCCAGCATAAATCCTAAGGTAGTTATAATATATGATTTGATTCATTGCCTTGGGCTGCAATAACCCTGAAGAGAATTTCATTGTGCTAAAAGTCAAAGAACAAAAAACTCAGGATTGTGTTGTTTCCTTTTAGGATTTAGGATTGTGCATTTAGGATTGAGGTAAAGATAAAAAGATTTTGAAAGAAAGTTATCAGTTCTTTCCTTTAAACATACGGGGTTGGGGCGCCTGGGTGGCTCAGTGGGTTAAAGCCTCTGCCTTTGGCTCAGGATATGATCCCAGAGTCCTGGGATCGAGCCCCACATCGGGCTCTCTGCTCATCAGGGAGCCTGCTTCCCTTCCTCTCTCTCTGGCTGCCTCTCTGCCTATCTGTGAGCTCTGTCTGCCAAATAAATAAATAAAATATTTTTAAAAAATAAAATAAACATACGGGGTTGCTTGGATAAAAGCCAGTGATTCTATGAAGAATATGTATCAAAATCAAGTAATTGTGGACAGCTCGTTGCCAACTTTCATGGCATATCTGGATTTAGAATAAAGATAAACCCTATTAGGGAAAATAGTATTTAAAGAGATAACATTACTTAGAATTCTGCTTAACAGGAAAAACAGGATGTCAAGTGAAGTACGTGCAAAGTATTCCCTTCAGCATAAAAGCTGAAATCACAAATAAATCACATTAGGACAATGATTCTTATGATTTATATCACTAGGAGCCATTTTATCACTCTCTGAATGGCAAGATCATTGTTACTTTTATCAATTGCTCACAGAGTTTACATGAACAATTTATTAAAACACGAGCAATTTCAAAGTCTTATTAAACTCTTGGTGGAAGGGTGATGATATTAGCATGTTAGAGCACTGATGAAAACCAATAGCACCTGAAGGAAGGGAGGAAGAAAAAAGCATTCTACCTCTAGGGGTAGAGCAGGCATATGTGCTCTAGTCTGAGCTACTCCAGGAAGGGGCGGGAGCACTGAACAGGCATACCACCACAGACCAGTATAGTGTTCATCTCTGTGATGAAGGATTAATCACAGCACAGCATAAAGTAGAGCCAAAAGCTGAGATGGTACAGTAGGAATAAAAGATGAGAGGGAAAAAAAAGGGACAAAGAGAGGAAATGATAGGAGAGAAGAGAAGAGAAAAAAATAACCTTGGCAAACCAGGCCTCACCTTAAATTCAGTATCACTGAACAATGTGACTGTAGAGAACTTAGAATAACCATATCAACCACAAATCTCAAACTCAGCCCAATTCTTTTTTTTAATTATCTACAGTGATTCCCTTTATTCATATGCCTTTTTTATTTTTTTAAGATTTTATTTATTTATTTGACAGAGATCACAAGTAGGCAGAGAGGCAGGCAGAGAGAGAGAGGGGGGAGAAAGCAGGCTCCCTGCTAAGCAGAGAGCCCCATCCGATCCAGGGCTTGATCCCAGGACCCTGGGACCATGACTGGAGCCAAAGGCAGAGGCTTAACCCACTGAGCCACCTAGGTGCCCCCAGCCCAATTCTTTTTTTTTTTTTTTTTGACTTTTTTTTTTATTTCTTTTCAGCGTAACAGAATTCATACATAGTTTTACACCACACCCAGTGCTCCATGCAATGCGTGCCCTCCACAATACCCACCACCAGGCTCCCCCAACATCCCACCCCCCGCCCCTTCAAAACCCTCAGGTTATTTTTCAGAGTCCATAGTCTCTCATGGTTCATCTCCCCCACAATTTCCCTCAACTCCCTGCCCAATTCTTAATTAATTTCCTCACCTCACATATTAAAAGCCTATCAGAAGGCATGTCCAGTTCTAGGCATAAAACTATTTAACTGCATTATCAAAATTCCCTCATCTTTGTCATATAAGGTATGTAATCACAGGAATAAAATCCCATTATATTCACAGACTCTACACTCAAGCAGAGAATCAAAGGGAGAGAATTATACAAAGATGTGAGTCATTGGTGGACACTGTAGAACTCTACTGGTCATAGTATGCAAACTACTTGTGTTAAAGTCTAACACACAACAGACATATCATTTGACTGCTATTCCTATTAATGGTAGAACATAGCATGTGTAACAGGGATCCTTTTAAACATACTAAAAAATTGTGGTCAAGCCCAACTTTGACCCAAAGTAATAATATTTGGCTCTTATGTAATTCTGTGGAACTAAATCCAGAAAGAATTTCAATAAATATAAGGAATTATAGTTATTTATCTTTTTTTAACAATTGGACAGCAATCAGGTGATTCCTATCATTCAAGAAAAGAGTAGTTATTAAGCATTGCAAAATGAAAGAATAATCATCAGTCCAATTAATATCCAAACTCTTAATCTTAGTTGGACTAATTTCATTGCACATTTTGAATTTGAAGCCACAGTTACTGCATTTGGCATTTGCAAGTTATTACTTTGTCTATATAACTGCAAATATTTAAGATCTTTCTGTGTGTCAAAAGCAATCTGGAAACACTATTCTGCAATAACTGTTCATTCATACTTTATTGATAAAAATATATAGTATGCTGAAGGAAAATTATTATATCAGCTGATGAAGGATACATGATAGGCATAGAGTCAGACTTTTAAATTTAATTTTATATATGAGCATTGCATGAAATTTTAAATGTAAAATATTGCAAGCAAAAAGCAAAAACAATCTATGTGCAGAGAATAAAGAGGCATCTTTCAGTTGGAAGGATCACAGAAGGCTTCATGGAAGAAGTAGCATTAGTCCAGGAATTTTATGATGGTGTGATTTGTATAATTAGATGGGGAAAAGGAACATTCCATCTGAAGTAAACAACATGAGTAACTAATAAAGGAGGGCATAAATCATAATTGGAAGACAGCAATTTGACTCAGAGTAATAATAGGGAATCATTACTATGGTTTATGTAGAAGACAATTTAACCACCACGTTTGCAAGAAAATTTCTAATAGAAGAGACAATAAATGGAAGTTTTAGATATTGGTAAGGTACAGAAAGTATAGTTTGGGAGCTCATTATCCTTTTTAAAAAAGAGAGAGAGAGAGAGAGAGAGAGCGCAAGTGAGCATGGCTGGGGTATTGGGGTAAATGGAGAGGGAAAGGGAGAAGCAGACTCCCCACTGAGTGTAGAGCCTGATTAGGCTGGTTCCCAGGACCCCAAGATCATGACCTGAGCCTAAATCAGAAATTTAACCAACTGAGCCACATAGGCATCCTTCAGTATTATTATCTTTTACAATAATGGACTCATAATACTTTGTAAAGCAAAATTCAACACCTTTTACAGAGAGCTGGGAAGGTGGATAGATTTGTGAGATTGAATACAGGGTGAAATTTATGAAGCAATTATTTTTGGAATGTTAGTCATCATTTTGCTATTGACAAAGGGATTTGTGAAAGGTAACAAGAGCCAAAATATGATGAAAGAATGCACTTGTCATTGAATCTAATAAAGAGGCCTTACTTTTTCCCCTCCAATGTCCAGTCATCTAAAATAAGAATGAAATAAAGCAGTAAGGTCTTACCCAATACAAGTGATTAGCCCTTTCATAAGTAAAACTACTCTAAAAGGCATATAGAGAGGGAAATCATATTCAAGTGCATTAATAATTGAGTATAATGAAAGGAGATGTCTAGGTAATATCAAAATAGTTTTAAACATTGCCATAAAAATTGTTGGTGTGAACTTCAAAAGAAAGGATGTTTTAATATTAAGAGCATTAATGATAATTTCAAAAAACCAAGGTGAGTGCATAGAATTTATCAACTCCCATCTTTCATCTTAAGAAATGGCAAAGGAGCAGGAAAAATAGAATATTTAATCGTGATGGGTATTGCATGAACTACACAACCAGAATGACAGAAATTAAAAGGGGAAACAATTAGTAAAGCATAGTTCTTACTCTTCAATAGTTGAAGACAAAGAGGATTCTCTAATCATAGTGTTTATACGGGAAAGGTCATGGCTTGTTTATGACAAATATATAGAGGAAAGTTTAAGTGAAAAGATATAGAATAATCTCACAAGAACTTCAGGAAACAGAGAAAGAGGCTTCTTAAGCAAGATAAAGATATAATTTGAGAGAAAGTGAGCAAAGCCCACTTTCAAAATAATCAGACTAGAGTTGCTGATAGCCAATTGGACAGAGTATCTTAATATACTTACCTTCCAAATGCTGAATTTATTGAACAATATGTATATACAAATTTTATAGTGTATTTGCCATCAAATATCACCTGGCCCTAGAAAAGCCAACAAACTCTTTGCAAAGATTCAAATAATCATGCAATGAAGTGCAGAGATTAGGTACAACTTACTACTCGTTTCTAAGCAAATTTCTTAAAGTCATGGTTACAATCTGGAACTGGTGATTTCTTAGATGGAATTACCAGGCTGGATGGGGGAATATTATACAGCAATAAATAAAGCATAAGTGTTGCAAAAGGGACAAATACAGGTAAAATATACTCTTTTATATTTCTTATTTTTAATTGAAGTAAAAGATATTTTTATTCAAAGCAATAATGTTAACAATGTTTATTGTTCATAGTATACAGAAAAGCTGAACAATGTCACGAGGGGGAGGAGGAAGGAATGGTGACTATTACGCCATAAAAAAAAAAAATCACACAATTAGTGGTGACTGATTCACTTTTAAAGTCCTTGTCAACACATTTCTAAAGACTGGTCCATACCAACTATAGAATGACAGGTTAAAATTGTAAACCCATAAATTTCATCTTTACCATCGAAAGATATATGCAGAAGACCTCCTGTTTTCAGAGTTCACGTGAATCCAAATTCTAGTATGATTTGTCTTTTAAAATATCATTTCTGCAGTTCCATTTTATATGATCATTTTTATATTTATATGATTTATAAATCGTTATGATCACTTCTTACACTGTACTTATAGAGGCTTACTTTTCTACTTTCCATAAAATTTCATGAACACGGAGCCATGTCAGTATAGAGAAATGGTCTAAAAGCATCTCCACTCTGAATTTTTTCATCAAATTGCAACCCTCCTTTTTTTTTTTTTTAAGATTTATTAATTTATTTTAGAGAAAGAGAGCACAGTGGGGTGTGGGGCAGAGGGAGAGAATCTCAAACTGAGAAGGAGGCCCATGCGGGCTCGATCTCAAAACCCTTGAGATCATGACCTGAGCTGAAACCAAGAGTTGGATGCTTAACTGACTGAGCCATTCAGGTGCCACTTTTACCTAGAAATACCTAATTTGAAAGCACGTTTTGTAAGATACTACCAATAAAAGTCATCTATCTGTAGTATTAATAAGTGCTATATTTTATAATAAATTATGCAGAAAGTATGTGTAAAGAGCTATAGAACTAAATGCTAATGTGTTCTTAGATAAAATTCATGATATATAGATATAATTACAGAAAAGTAAACATCAAAGCTAAAGTGTCATCACTGTTTTAATTACCATAAGTATGTTTGTAATTACTGGAATTTCTGAAATATTATATACAGAGAAAGGAATTTTTTTAAAAAAGACACTTGGAGGAATATATAGAGTATCATAATTTCTTTGAAATTACTTATAATTCAGTGAAATATTTTATTCCTTTAGAGATATATAAATTAAATGATATTACAGTTTAATATGCATTGGTATGATATAATTGTACATCACAAGATAATATAATTCATAGCCTTAAGATGAAAATTTTATCATCAATTCTCTAAGTATATTCAAAATTGTTTTTATAAATTGACTTCAACTGAGGTATTAAGCAAAACCACTTTTCATAAATATAACATGTATATATATATACTTATAGAGTATATAGAATTTGATCTATTATGAAATGCAAATCCATTAGTTATATAGATTGTATCTCAGTATAGGTATAGAATCTGTTGAGGCAACACAACAGATGCTGACCAAGAGCTGGCTTTAGGACTAACCTTTGAGGTCAAAGAATTTCTTAACTACTGGGGAAGATACAACACTTCAGAATCACAATCAAAATACTGTTTTTCACAATTCTTGAAGAGAGTCGATAGCATTTTTTTTTTAGATTTTTTATCTATTTATTTGACACAGAGAGTGAGATCACAAGTAGGCAGAGAGGCAGGCAGAAAGAGGGAGAAGCAGGCTCCCTGCTGAGCAGAAAGTCTGATGCAGGGCTCGAACCCAGGACCCTGAGATCATGACCTGAGCTGAAGGCAGAGGCTTAACCCACTGAGCAACCCAGGCACCCGAAAGTCGATAGCATTTTTAATTCATCAAAAGTTTATGCTGTTTCATTAATAGATAATTATATTTAGTGAAAAGAGCTGAACAACATCCTTCTTTCAATTATGTATATATAGTCACTGATGATGAACTGTCAGTGAATGAACATCACCATATTTGCTTTTTCAATGAAGATGCACCTTTCCCGGTCAAGATGGCGGAGAAGTAGCAGCTGAGACGACATCAGGTAGCAGGAGATCAGCTAGAGAGCTTATCAAAACATTGCGAACACCTAAAATCCAATGGGAGATCAAAGAGAGGAAGAACAGCAATTCTGAAAACAGAAAATCGGCCACTTTCTGGAAGGTAGGACCGGCGGAGAAGTGAATCGAAAGCGACAGGAGGATAGACCGCGGGGGAGGGGCCGGCTCCCGGCAAGTGGCGGAGCAACGGAGCACTAAATCGGGACTTTTAAAAGTCTGCTCCATGGAGGGACATCGCTCCAGAGGCTAAACCGGGCTGAAGCCCACACGGGGTCAGTGTGGCCCCAGGTCCCTCAGGGTCACAGAAGGATCGGGGGTGTCTGAGTGTTGCAGAGCTAGCAGGTATCAGAGCGGGAAGCCGGCTACAGAGACAGAGCCGGGGAGTGAGCTCTCACCTCGGGGCTACCTTGAACTGGTCGCAGGCTGGGTAAGCTCGGAGCGCGGCCAGAGGCGAGGCAGACGGGAGTGGCCGGGGATTTTCTCTGAGGAGTGGGGCCCTGAATCTCAGCTCTTCCGGGCCGGAGACTGGGAGGCCGCCATTTTCATTCCCATCCTCCGGACTCTACGGAAAGCGCTCAGGGAACAAAAGCTCCCAAAAGCGAAACCGAGCGGATTACTTAGCCCGGCCCCTGGGAAGGGCGGTGCAGCTCTGCCTCGGGCAAAGACACTTGAGAATCACTACAACAGGCCCCTCCCCCAGAAGATCAAAAGAAATCCAGCCAAGACCAAGTTCACTTAACAAAGAGAGCAGCGGAACTCCAGAGGAAGAGAAAGCAAAGTGCTGAATTCATGGCTTTCTCCCCATGATTCTTAAGTCTTGCAGTTAATTCAATTTTTTCTTTTAAGGGCATTTTCCTAGGGTCTTTGCCACCCTTTTAGTATTTTATTTGCTCCTTCTTATAATCTTATCTGGAAAAAATGACAAGGCGGAAAAACTCACCACAAAAAAAAGAACAAGAGACAGTACCAAAGGCTAGGGACCTAATCAATACAGACATTGGGAATATGTCAGATCTAGAGTTCAGAATGACAATTCTCAAGG
>PISX010016626.1:0-25075 GCA_004024625.1 Mellivora capensis
AAAAAAAAAAAAAAAAAAAAAAAAAAAAAAAAAAAAAAAAAGAATGATGTAGTGTCCTTCTGTATCTCTGACTACAATCTTTAGTTTAAAATCTAATTTATCTGATATGAGAATCACTACCCCGGCCTTCTTTTGAGGCCCATTGGCATGAAAGATGTTTCTCCATCCCTTCACTTTCAATCTGGGTGTATCCTTAGGTTCGAAATGGGTCTCTTGTAGACAACATATGGATAGGTCCTGTCGTTTTATCCAATCTGCAACCCTGTGTTGTTTTATGGGTGCATTTAGGCCATTCACATTGAGAGTGATTATTGATAGATACGTTTTTATTGACATCGTGTTACCTTTGAAGTCTTTCTTTCTGTAGATTGTCTCTATATTCCTGTTCAATGATATTCTTAGGATTTTTCCTCTTTTATAGAACCCCCCTTAATGTTTCCTGCAGTGTTGGCTTGGTGATCACATACTCTTTTAAGCCTTGCCAGACTTGGAAACTCTTTATCTCTCCATCCATTTTGAATGTCAGTCTTGCTGGATAAAGTATACTTGGCTGCAGGTTCTTCTCATTTAGTGCCCTGAATATATCTTGCCAGCCCTTTCTGGCTTGCCAGGTTTCTGTGGACTGGTCCGACGTTATTCTGATGGGCTTTCCTCTGTATGTAAGGAGCTTCTTTGTTCTAGCTGCCTTCAAGAGAGTTTCTCTAGAATTATAATTCCTCATTCTTACTATCAGGTGTCTTGAGGACTTTCGAGAATCTATAATCTTGGGAGGGGGGGAACGGTTTCTGCCTCTAGTACATGTACGCTGGTTCCATTCGTGAGATTGGGAAAATTTTCATGAAGAACATGTTCCACTATATCTTCTAGACTTCTTTCTTTCTCTTCCCCTTCAGGGATTCCAATAATTCTGATGTTGGAACGTTTCATGGCATCATTTATTTCCCTAATTCTGTTTTCACGGCTTCTAAGCTGTTTGTTCCAGGCTTCTTCCTGATCCTTTCTCTCTATCTGTTTGTCCTCCAGATCACTAATTCTATCTTCTGTCTCAGTTACCCTAGCTTTTAGAGAATTTCGATTAGATTGGAACTCATTGAGGGCATTGTGAACATCATCCCTGGTGGCTTTCAGTTCTGCCCTATTCCATTTGGTCACCCATGGCTTTCTCCAACCTAGCTATTACCTGGATAATTGTTAGCCTGAATTCCCTTTCTGACATATTATCTATGTCTGTAGCTGTTAGCTCTGTTGCAGAAGGCCCAGGCTCTGAATTTTTCTTCTGTTGGGCATTGCTCCTCCTAGTCGTTTTGGTGATAGATGGCTGAACGGATGTAGCTGGATGTATCAACCATGGTGCAGTCAAGGTGCACCCTGGAATGCTTCTGAGAAATCAAGAGTCCCCACCCAAGTGAAAGAACAAAAAGAAAGAGGGAAAGAAGAAAAAAAAAAAAGAGAGGGGGAGAGACAGGAAAAAGAAAAAAAGATAAAAGTGAAGGCTCAGCCCAAATGGGCCCCAAGGTAAGATGTGTGAAGTATACAAGCAAAGCAGACAAACAAAAAGACTGATAAAAGTAGATGATAAGAGAAGAAAAAATATATACATATATATGTAGAAGCAAAACAAACAAACAAAAAAAGAATCTTGTTACAAAGAACCCCAAGTATAAGATTTATGTACTACCAGGATAAACACAAATACACAGAAACACTGGCGGATGTAAAGGATGGGAGAGTGGTTATAAATTCTCAGTGTGGGTGAGGAAGGTTATTTTGATTCTTCCTGGATGTATCTTGATATCTTTGTTTAAGGACTCAACTTTCCTAAGATAATAGGAGATTAAAAATTGGTTTACCTATAGGGGTAGCATGATGGGGAAAGGGGATTACCTTGAAGTTTAACTTTATATGAATATTAAAAAATAAAAATAAAGAAAAGAATGAACTAAACTAAACTAAAGTAACATTTAAAAACTTCTCTCAGGCTCTGATTGCACGGCGTGGTGCACATGTGGGTACTGCAAAAAGGCTGTGTTTCTGCTGGCTGGTGAGGCTCCCAGGCCCTCACGGGAGCCACACCCCATGCACCCTTTGGCGCTCTTGCTCATGGCTCCAGGACCAAGTCCTGGTTTCTCCACCTCACTCTTTCTGGCTCAGCCCCAGGGGTGGCTGTCCTTGGTCCAGGAACTTAAGCCGTCCCAATTCCCACAATTCCCCCCCCCATCCTTTGCTCTTTTTAAGTGCTTTCAAGCAGATTCCAAGTTAATGCTGGTCCCCAGTCATAGGGCACTCTCGTATTGGGGTATCACTTTCCAATGGATTGCTTCTGGTGGCTCCCTCCGCCTTTTGTTTATCTTCCAATACCAGTCTGACTCTCCCACTCTGCTTTACCTGCCCACTGGCATCTTCTGCCCCCATAGAGACCAGACGTGTAGAGTTCTAATCTCAGGCTGATTTCATGGGTGGTCAGAGTGCCTTGGTAGGTAATCAGCTCACTTTAGGGTACAGGTTGAAACAGCACCTCCTCCTAGTTCCCCACCATCTGGTCCCCCCCAATGTATATTTCTTATCCCACTGCCAAAGATGTGTTTTTACTGGAAAGGTGTGGCCCCAGGATTTTGTTGATTTATTATTATTATTATTCCCAGATAGTTCTAATAATGACAGACTGCAATTTGGGCTTAACTAAATGATCTCAGAAAAGTTACTTACCATTCTCTAAGTTAGTTATTATCCTGATATGCAAGATGAGGATAACTATACTATCTTATGTGGTTATAGTATATTGCGTAGCAATGTAAATGATAGAGTGCCTGGCCCATGGATATTAGGAACATTTATTTTTCCACATATGTGTGCAATTGACAAAGTATTTTCCATAGTAAGTGTTCAATATTGATTTTAAATATAACTAGAAAATATTTCCAAGTGTTAGTGATTTAAATTCCTTTAGAGTACAGTGTGAGACTTATATGTGTCCCAGATAATATCAGTCTTTTAACTTGCCCCATGATAATACTTAGATATTTTTTGCCTATCTGTTCTTGACCCAAGCATTGACCCAGTACAGAAAGGCATTGATCCAACAAACTGAAATAACTTAATGTATTTTTGCCTGTTCCTAATTTCTTCCCATCACTCACCTGAATTTCTTTAGACAGTTCAAAGAAACAGGTGGTAATAATAGTTACTAAGTGACATGAGACAGGATTTTACCAAACACTATTTGTTGGATATATTTGATCTGACTTTTATACCTGTGTCTCTCATTCATGCCACTGTACTATCATTTTAAATTTGAAATTCCTTAAGCAATACATTTGACCCTAGGACACTGTCACATTTTAGAGTCCCCATTGGCTAGATAGTCTCTCCTTGTATTAATTCATCTTTGTTACCTTTAAAACATTCACAAATGATCTTTTATATAGAAAGGTGCTGGCATGTTTATAGCCATAAATTAATGAGTGTTTAAGAGAGGTTTTCTGTAATGATTATTTCAGGTTATTTAAATACCATTTTTACTTTAAAAGATTGCTTTACTTGGATCTGAAACCTCAGTAAAGGCAAATGACTCAAACAGTCTAACCAGCAAGTATGATGCAGTTATAATTATCTGAATATGTTAACATTTAGGGAACAGTCAGACACATTACTGGCCTTTGGAAAATAGAATGCTTCATGTAGACACTAATTAATCAATAAAATCCTAATTGGATTCTATTAAGTATTGGAAACGACATTTCAACTTAAATATTCCATGTACAACCCTAACCCATTCCCAAGCAGCAATAAAAGCCAATTAGGGTGGTATTCAAATTATAATTATGAATGTTATCACCACCTTCATCTACATTAATATTACAACAATTAAAGAGAACACAATAAAGAATGAATCAGGCAAGTCCTCTTGCATAGATGCCTCACTTTGGGGCTATTGTTGAGTAATTCAATATAACACAAAAGTGGCTTTTAAAGAGCATAGCTTTGGAAAGAGAAAACCTGAGATAGGGGCACCTGAGTGGCTCAGTGCATTGAGCCTCTGCCTTCAGCTCAGGTCATGATCTCAGGGTCCTGAGATCAAGCCCCATGGGGCTTTCTGCTTGGTGGGGAACCTGCTTCCCCTCTCTGTATATACCTGCCTCTCTGCCTACTTGTGATCTCTCTCTCAAATTTTTTTTCTTAAATCTTTAAAAAAAAAGGAAACTCGAGATAATATCCACAAATATTAATTATGTATATATCTGAGACCAATGTCTCCTTCTGTGAAATTGGAATAACAATAGCCTTTTCCAGAACTATGTTGAAGATTAGAATTGATGCATATCAGTGTTCCAGCAGAGAGCTGTGCACATGAAATCCTGCAGAAATGACAGATATATTCCAGAATACTGACTGTCTGCATTCATGGAATCTTTGGAAGAAACCCAAGATTTATGAAAACTCATATGCCATTTTTAGTGCAGGAACACATTTTACTGCAATCCCCAAAGATTATGTTCCAATCTCTGCTTGAACACCTTTATTGCTTCAGAATTTATTTCCTCATGGTTTACCACAGTTTCATTCTTAGCATTTTTAGAACATGCAGAAATTGACCTCCTTATTGACTCCCATTGGACCCAGTTTTACTATCAGTAATAACATAAACCATATTGAAATCCTTTTCTAGATGAATTGTTCAAGAAAAAAAGGCCATGTGTCTGATAGCATATGCTCTGGAACTAAACTTCCTCAGTTCAAATCCTAGTCCTATAGGATGACCTATAGGTGACCAGCTGTAGATCTCAGGCCTATTAACTTCTCTGTGCTTTAGTTTTCTCACCATTAAATTTGGATAGTAGTTCCTATCTCTTGCATGTGTTGTGAACATTAGCTATCACTGCATTCATATCATTTTCCTTTTTCATTCTCACAAACACTCCCTGTAGGTTATTATGTACAAGCCCTTTCAAGGTTCAATCTTACTTTGATGTCAGTTTAAACACAAAACCTCTATTAAATTAATCAGTTTGATGCACATCTTTGTAAGATGTGTTATATGTTTCTAGATCTGCATGATCTGGAACAAAATATCCTTCTTTTTCCACAGTACAAGAGAGAAACAGAGTCTTAGAGGTAAGGCAACTTGCCCATAGTCACCTAGCTTGTAAGCGGAAGGCCAAAGATTATGCACTTCAGGATTTACTTCACTCTCTCAGCATCCACCTTGGTAAATAAAGAAAGGAAAATAGAAGGAATGATATCAGAGTTGAGGCAAGCTGAGATCTGGCCATTGTAATGGTGCAAACAACACCTAATGGATATTCCCAAATGACTTGATCTGGTAGCAGCCATCATGCTCAGATAGAAATGCTCAGAAGTTAGGCAGCAGAGTCATGCTATTTCTACTGGGAAAGGCAGAACTTCATTGTATATAAGGTGCTGTGATAGAAACACTCAGATGAAAATGGTCTATTCACAGGGCACAAAGTATAAAAGCATATTAGCAACCAGACAAGACAAACACAGTTCAGCAGTAACATTCTGCAAACAATGCCTTTATTCAATGGATTTAGTGGATGAATTTAATAGTCAAATTTTTAGATACAGTGGAAAATCTGACTGTAAATATATTTGAGGTGGCACATGTCTTATCTGACCCTCAAATCATATTATATAATTACTCACCTCCTTATTTTTAATATTATTTGTGGAATTAGTCCTCATTTTCAAGACAAAGAGGGCTGGTACTACCTAGCCACTGCTACCTGAGTTAAGACTTGTTTTGAAACACAGACTACTGGGGAGAAATATTCTAAGATTAGACCTCAAGGTGGTACAGACTGGCCACTCTATAGACCCAAAATATCATCTTGAAATATTTCCCAAGCAAATAATTAAGATAGACTGTACATTCAAATCTCTTTGTTCCAAACATCATGTTTTATTGGCAACATTTTTCACGATGTAAATTAGATGAAGTTTTCAAGATCAAAATTATTTTATTAGGATATCTTAAAACCTCCTTATTGTAATGAGCTAAAATTCAGGAGGGAGGAACAAGATGGCAGAGGAGTAGGAGACCTAAATATCAGGTCTCAGGAGTTCAGCTAGATAGGTATCAAACTATTCTGAACAGCTACAAACTCAACAGGAGAGAAAAGAGAAGAAGGGCAGCAATTCTAGGAACAGAAAATCGACAACTTTCCAGAAGATAGGACTTGTGGAAAAGCAAATCCGAGGCAACGTTTGGGAAGAAAGACTATGGGGGGGAGGGGTCATCTCCTGGCAAGTGATAGAGCAGCAGAGCACAAAATCAGAACTTTGAGAAGGCTGCTCCACTGAAGGACCTGAAGGACGTCACTCCAAAGTAAAGCGGGGGATGGAGCATTTGTGGGGACAGTGTCGTCTCAAGACCCATGGGGTCACAGAAAGACCAGGGGTGTCTGAGTGTGGCAGAGCTCCCGGGTATCAGAGCAGGGAAACCAGTTTCAGATACGGACCTGAGGAGTGGGCTCTCAGCTCAGGATTACATTAAATCATGATCCATGGCACAGTTGGGCCAGTGCTCCTCAGGCAAGGACACAACAAGCAGCAGATCCAGGGAGACTCACCTTCCTTCTCCAGGAGGAGCAGCATGGGAGCACCCTGCAGGAATCTGCAGACTTGGAGACTCCAAAGGGAGCCGTGCACCAGAGATAGAAATGCTCCATCACAGGCTAGGTAGCTCACAGTGCAGCTGGAGACCAGGGAGATGAGAGGGATGGACTGCTTTTCTCTGAGGGCTCACCAAGGAGTGGGACCATGAACTCTCAGCTCTTTTGGGGCTAGAGATTGGGAGAATGCCATTTTCATTCCCATCACCGAGAGCTCTACTGAAAGCATCTAGGGAAAAAATGCTCCCAAGACCAATATTGAGCAGATTATTTAGCCTGCTCCTGACAAGGGTGGTGCAATTCTGCCTCAGACAAAGACATTTGAGAATCACTGCAACAGGCCCTTCCCCAATAATAACAGCAAGAACATCCAGCCAAGGCAAATTTCACCAATCAATGAGAACTGCAGAACTGCAGAGCTAGAGGAAAGCAACACATACAATTCATTGTTTTTTTCTCATAATCCATTAGTTTTTCTTTTATTTATTTATTTATTTGTTTGACAGAGAGAGATCACAAGTAGGCATATAGGCACGCAGAGAGAGTGGGGGAGGAAGCAGGCTCCCTGCTGAGCAGAAAGCCCAATTTGGAGCTCCATCCCAGGACCCTGAGATCATGACCTGAGCCCAAGGCTGAGGCTTAACCCACTGAGCCACCAAGGCACCCTCCACTAGTTTTTCAAAGTTAAATTTTTAAAATTTCATTTATTTCCTATTCATTTTTTTAATTATTCTTTTTCCTATTTTAATGATTTTAACTATTTTATCTTATCAATATATTTTTAAAAATCTTTAAAAATTATTATTGTTATAGTCATATTTTATCCTTTCATTGTATTTAGCCTTATTTTTTGTATACATATAGGGTTTTTTTTCCTTTAATATTTGGCACTACAATTTCTTCTAATAGACCAAAATACACCCTAAATCTGGTGCATGCCTTTGTTGTAATCTCCAGCCTGATCACATCTTTCCTTTTTCTTTTTTTCTTTTTTCAACTAACTTCTTATCAATTCCTTTTTTAGAATCTTTTTAAATTTTCATCTTTATAGTCATATTCCATCCCTTCATCATGTTTACCCTTATTATTGTGTATGTGTGTGTGTATATATATATATATACACATAGAGAGAGAGAGAGAAAGGAAAAATTCCTTCCTTAAAATTTTGGGAGGTTGTTTCTTCTAACAGAACAAAATACACCCAAAATCAAGTGGTGGCTCTGTTCTATTCACCAGTCTAATATATAGATTTTTTTTCATTTTTCCCCTTTCTTCTCCCCCCAGTTTCAGGTCTCTTCTGATTTGGTTAGTATATATTTTACTGGCGCCTTTGCTACTCTTTTACTATTTTGTTCTCCCATTCATCCACTCATATCTGGATAGAATGAAAAGGTGGAAAAACTCACCAAAAAAAAAGGGAGGGGGCAGTACTGATGTCTAGAGACCTAATCAATATGGACATTAGTAATATGTCAGAACTAGAGTTTAGAATGACAATTATCAAGGTGCTAGCTGGGCTCTAAGAAAACATGGAAGATATTGGAGAACCCCTTTTGAAGAAATAAAAATCCCATCCTGGAGAAAGAAATTCCCTTTCGGGAGAAATAACAGAACCAAACCTAACCAAGGTTTGGTTAAAACCTAACCAAACAAAAAGGGTATTAATGAGGTGTAATAAAAAATGGCATCCCTAATTGCTAGGATAAATGAGGCAGAAGGGAGAATTAGTGATATAGAAGACCAAATGATGGAGGATAAGGAAGCTGAGTAAAAGAGAGACAAACAACTACTGGATCAGGAGGGGAGAATTTGAGAGATAAGTGATACCATAAGATGAAACAATATTAGAATAATTGGAATCCCAGGAAGAAGGAAGAGAGAGAGAGGCAGAAAGAATATTGGAGCAAATTATATCAGAGAATTTCCCCAATTTGGTGAAGGGGGCAAGCATAAAAATCCAGAAGGCACAAAGAACCTCCCTCAAAATCAATAAAAATAGGTCCACACCCTGTCATCTAATAGTAAAACTTACAAGTGTCAGTGACAAAGAGGAAATCCTGAAAGCAGCTCAGGAGAAAAGGTCTGTAACATGCATAATATTAGACTGACAGCAAACTTATCCACAGAAACCTGGCAGGCCAGAAAAAACTGGCATAGCATATTCAGAGCACTAAATGAGAAAAATATACAGCCAAGAATACTATATTCATCTAAGCTGTCATTGAAAATAGAAGAAGAGATAAGAAGCTTCCAGAATAAACAAAAACTAAAAGAATCTGGGACGCCTGGGTGAATCAGTTGGTTAAGCGGCTGTCTTCGGCTCAGGTCATGATCCCAGCATCCTGGGATCGAGTCCCACGTCGGGCTCCTTGCTCAGCAGGGAGCCTGCTTCTCCCTCTGCCTCTGCCTGCCACTCTGTCTGCCTGTGCTCGCTCTCTCGCACGCTCTCTCACTCTCTCTGATAAATAAATAAAATCTTTAAAAAAATAAAATAAAAGAATTTGCAAACACCAAACCAGCCCTACAGGAAATATTGAAAAGGGTCCTTTAAGCAAAGAGAGAGTCTAAAAGTAGTAGACCAGAAAGGAACAGAGACAATATACAGTAACAGTCACCATACAAGCAATACAATGGCACTAAACTCATATCTCTCAACAGTTACTCTGAATGTAAATGGGCTAAATGTCCCAATAAAAAGACACAGGGTATCAGAATGGATTAAAAAAAAAAAAAAACACCAAGAGCCATAGATACGCTGTCTATAAGAAACTCATTTTAGACTCAAAGACATCTCCAGGTTTAAAGTGAGGGGGTGGAAAACAATTTACCATGCTAAAGGACATCAAAAAAAAAAGGTGGGGTGGCAATCTTTCTATTAGATAAATTAGATTTTAAGCCAAAGACTATAATAAGAAATGAGGAAGGACACTATATCATACTTAAAGGGCCTGTCTAACAAGAAGATCTAACAATTTTAAATATCTATACCCCTAACATGGGAGCAGCCAATTATATACACCAATTAATAACAGAATCAAATAAACACATCGACAATCATACAATAATAGTAGGGAACTTTAACACCACCCTCACTGAAATGGACAGATCATCCAAGCAAGAGATCAACAAGGAAATAAAGGCTTTAAGTGACACACTGGACCAGATGGACATCACAGATATATTTAGAACATTCCCTCCCAAAGCAACGGAATACATATTCTTCTCTAAAGCACATGGAACATTCTCCAGAATAGATCACATCCTGGGTCACAAATCAGGTCTCAACTGGTACCAAAAGATTGGGATCATTCCCTGCATATTTTCAGACCACAATGCTCTGAAGCTAGAACTGAATCACAAGAGGAAAATTGGAAAGAACTCAAATACATGGAGACTAAAGAGCATACTACTAAGGAATTAATGGGTCAACCAGGAAAATAAAGAAGAATTGAAAAACTTCATGGAAATAAATGAAAATGAAAACACAACTCTTCAAATCTTTGGGATACAGCAAAAGCAGTCCTGAGAGGAAAGTATACAGCCATACAAGCCTTTCTCAAGAAATAAGAAAGGTCTCAAGCACACAACTTAACCCTGCACCTAAAGGAGCTGGAGAAAGAACAGAAAAAAAAGCCTAACCCTAAAAATAAATATCAAGGCAGAAATCAATGAAATAGAAACCAAAAGTACAGTAGAACAAATTAACAAACCAGGAGCTTGTTCTTTGAAAAAAATAATAAAATTGATAAACCCCTGGCCAGACTTATCAAAAAGAAAAGAGAAAGGACCCAAATAAATAAAATCGTGAATGACAGAGGAGAGATCACAACCAACACCAAAGAAATACAAACAATTATAAGAATATATTATGAGCAATTATATGCCAGGAAATTTGACAGTCTGGAAGAAATGGATGCATTCCTAGAAAAGTGTAAACTACCAAGACGGAACCAGGAAGAAAGAGAGAAACCTGAACAGACCCATTACCAGTAAGGAGATTGAAGCAAACATATCCCAAAAAACAAGTGCACAGGACCAGATGGCTTCCCAGGGTAATTCTACCAAACATTTAAAGAAAAATTAATACCTATTCTCCTGAGACTGTTCCAAAAATTAGAAATGGAAGGAAAACTTCCAAACTCATTTTATGAGACCAGCATTACCTTGATCCCAAAACCAGACAAAGTCCCATAGTAAAGGAGAATTACAGACCAATATCCTTGATGAACATGGATGCAAAAATTCTCACCAAAATACTAGCCAATAGGATCCAATAGTACCTTAAAAGGATTAATCGCCACAACCAAGTGGGATTTATTTCTAGGCTGCAAGGTTGTTTCAACATCCACAAATCAATCAATGTGATACAGTACACTAATAAAAGAAAGAACAAGAACCATATGATACTCTCAATAGATGCTGAAAAAGCATTTGACAAAGTACGGCATCCTTTCTTGATCAAAACTATTAAAAGTGTAGGGATGGAGGGTACATACCTCAATATCATCAAAGCCATCTATGAAAAACCCACCGCAAATATCATTCTCAATGGGGGGAAACTGACAGCTTTTCCTCAAAGCTCAGGAACATGGCAGGGATGTCCACTATCACTGCTGCTATTCAACATAGTACTAGAAGTCTTAGCCTTGGCAACCAGACATCAAAAAGAAATAAAAGGCATCTGAATCAGCAAAGAAGTCAGACTCTCACTCTTTGCAGGTGATATGATACTTTATGTGGAAAACCCAAAAGACTCCACCCCAAAACTGCTAGAACTCATACAGGAATTCAGTAAAGTGTCACAATCTAAAATCAATGTACAGAAATCAGTTGCATTTCTAGATACCAACAGCAAGAGAGTAAAATTGAGGAGTCAATCCCATTTACAATTGCACCCCAAACCATAAGATACCTAGGAATAAACCTAACCAAAGAGGCACAGAATCTGTACTCAGAAAACTATAAAGTATTCATGAAAGAAATTGAGGAAGACACAAAGAAATGGAAAAACGTTCCATGCTCATGGATTGGAATAACAAATATTGTGAAAATGTCTATGCTACCTAAAGCAATTTACATATTTAATGCAATTCCTATCAATATACCATCAATTTTTTTCAAAGAAATGGAACAAATAATTCTGAAATTTATATGGAACTAGAAAAGTCCCTGATCAACCAGAGGAATGTTGGAAAAAAAAAAAAAAAAAAACAAAGTTGGCAGCATCACAGTTCCAGACTTCAACTCTATTACAAAGCTGTAATCATCAAGACAGTATGGTAATGGCACAAAAACAGACACATAGATCAATGGAACAGAATAGAGAGCCCAGATATGGACCCTTAACTCTATGGCCAACTAATCTTTGACAAAGCACGAAAGAATGTCCACTGGAAAAAGACAGTCTCTTCAGCAAATTGTGTTGAGAAAATTGGACTGCCACATGCAAAAGAATGAAATTGGACCATTGCCTTACAGCACATACAAAAATAGAGTCAAAATAGATGAAAGACTTCACTGTGAGAAAGGAATCCATCAAAATCCTTGAGGATAACATAAGCAGCTACCTCTTCAACCTCAGCTGCAGCAACTTCTTCCTAGAAACATCACCAAAGGCAAGGAAGCAAGGGCAAAAATGAACTATGGGACTTCTTTAAGATCAAAAGCTTTTGCAGAGCAAAGGAAACAGTCAACAAAACCAAATACAACTGACATAATGGGAGAAGTTATTTGCAAATGACATATCAGATAAAGAGCTAGTATCCAAAATCTATAAAGAACTTTTCAAACTCAACACCCAAGGAACAAATAACCCAATCAACAAATGGGCAGAGGACATGAACAGACATTTCTGCAAAGAAGATATCCAATTGCCAACAGACACATGAAAAAGTGCTCCACATCACTTGGGATCAGGGAAATACAAATCAAAACCACAATGAGATACCACCTCACACCAGTCAGAATGGCTAAAATTACAGGTAAGGAAGACAGATGTTGGCAAGGATGTGGAGAAAGGGGAACCCTCTTACACTGTTGATGGGAATGCAAGCTGGTGCAACCACTCTGCAAAACAGCATGGAGGTTCCTCAAAAAGTTGAAAATAGAGCTACCCTATGACCCAGCAATTGCACTCTGAGTATTTACGCTAAAGATACAAACGTAGTGATCCGATGAAGCACATGCACCTGAATGTTTATAGCAGCAATGTCCACAACAAACTACGGAAAGAACCTAGATGTCATTCAACAGATGAATAGATCAGGAAGAAGTGGTATATATATACAATGGAATATTATGCAGCCACCAAAAGAAATGAAATCCTGCCACTTGCAATGACATGGATGGGAGTAGAGGGTATTAAGGTAACCGAAATAAGTCAATCAGAGAAAGACAACTATCATATGATATCCCTGATATGAGGAATTTGAAAGGAAGGATGGGGGTTTTGTGGGGTAGGGAAGGAAAAAAGAAACAAGATGGGATCAAGAGGGAAAAAAAAAACATGAGAGACTCTTAATCTCACAAACAAACTGAGGGTTGCTGGGGGTTTGGGGGTAAGGAGAGGATGGTTGGGTTATGGACATTGGGGAAGGTACATCCTATGATGAGTGCTGTGAAATGTGTAAGCCTGGTGATTCACAGACCTGTACCCCTGATACAAATAATACACTATATGTTAATAAAAATATTTTTAAAAATTTCCTTTTGATGCAATGCTTCAGCATCTCTCTCAACTTACTAGATGCATGCTGCATGATTCATTTATTGCTTAATAAAGCCAAGTAGATCTTCAAATTTACTCAGTTGAATATTATTTTTAATCACTTGTAATCTACACAACCCTTCCAGGGTAGTAGAAAAGATACATAATTGCTTAAAGCTAAATATAAATCTCCAATCTAAACTTCTCCAAAGCAGTTTTTCAAAAATAAATAGATGATGATAGATACATAGATAGATGATAGATAGATGTGGGTCTGGTGATGTCATCAGCTAGCTTCTAAGACTTGACTTTTATTGCCCACGTATTTGTACTCACCAAATTTTGTCCTACATTTTTCCTTAAGCTCTTCTTTCCAGCTTATTTTATAAATCAGGTAAAAGACCGAATGGGCAGAGCATCCTGTGATGGGAACCAAAACTACCCCTCATGCAATAACAACTGCCAAAATGAAGAAGAGACCACCCAGACCAGTTTGAGCTCAACCCCTGACTCATACCTGCACAGACGGACCACAGAGTGATCTGTGGAGTGACAGTTAACTTTATCTCATTATAATGTCAATATCTCCACACAAAGAGGAACACAAGCCTCCAGGCACATATACCACATTATGCCCACCTCTACATATTATGACAAGGCTCTCCTTCCTTAATATTCATCCTCATCTTAAATAAAAGGAGTCCATCCACCCTTGCTCAGGGAGTCACAGTTTGGGATGCTATTCCCTGTGACTTTTTTTTTTTTTTATATTTTACTTATTTGACAGAGAAAAAGAGAGAACAAGCCAGGGGAGTAGTAGGCAGAGTGAGAGGGAGAAGAAGGCTCCCTACTGAGTAAGGAGTCTGATGTGGGTCTCAGTCCCAGAACTCTGGGATCATGACCTGAGCTGAAGGTAGTTACTTAACCAACTGAGCCACCCAAGCACTCTTCCTGTGACTTTCCTTGCTACAAATCCTTGATTAGATTTCAAGCCTGGAATAATCTTCCATTGTTCTCAGTTTTGTCCTCTGAGCTCTTGGATTTGCCCTTTGAGTCATCCTTTCTTTTTCAGGGTTATACATTATTTGCAGCTGACTAGGTTTATTAGCCTACTTCTTACCAGTGTGATCAGCTCTATTCTATAGACATTCTTCAATAACAGACTGATGAGAACAGAGAAGGAACAATGTAGGGAGATTGGAGTTCAGATTGTTTTGGGAAACAAATAGATCCATATAAGGTCCCCATTTACTTACTTAATCTCTTGGATCCTCAGTTTCATCACCTCTAAAATAAGGATACTATTACCAATCCCACAGCATTATTAGAAATATTAAATTAAATAATGTTTTATTATATACAATGTGCTTAGCCCCAGGATTTGACCAGTGCAAGGAAATTATACCTTGCTATTTCTCTCATTCTCTTTCTCTTTCTTTTCTATTATTGTGAATTTCAAATTTCCCATCTTGACTCCATGTTTTAATTACCTCAGAATCCTTTGAAAATACTGAAACAGTAGCCCTGCCCTTAACCTTAGTTCCACTTTCTGCGACCTCAGTTATTTGTGGTCAACCACAGGCTGGAAGCAGATGGTCCTTCTTTTGACATGCTTTCAGAGGTCAATAGTCGCTTATCTTTATATCACAACACCTACATCATTCATCTACTTCATTTCATCATGTAGGCATTTAATCATCTCACATTATCACAAGAAGGTGAGTACAGGACAATAAAGTATCTTAAGAGAAAGAGAGCACACTCACATACCTTTTATTACAACATATTTTTGTAATTATTCTATTTTTTTTATTTCATTTCTTTTCAGTGTAACAGAATCCATAGTTTTACAACACACACAGTGCTCCATGCAATGCGTGCCCTCCCTAATACCCACCACCTGGCTCCCCCAACCTCCCACCCCCTGCCCCTTCAAAACCCTCAGGTGGTTTTTCAGAGTATTATTAGTTATTATTAATCTCTTACTGTGCTAAGTCTGCAAGTTAAACTTTATCATAGTTATGTACACATAAGAATATGCATAGTGTATATCAGGTTCAGCACTCTCAATGGTTTCAGGCATCCACTGGGTTCTTGGATTGCATCCCCTGCAGATGGGTGGTGGGGGGAGTTGACTATCCTTGGGTTCTACCCCCAGAGCTGCTGATATAATCGCTCTGGGATCTGGCCTGAGCTCTGGTTTTTGTTAAATCCTCCAAGAGATTTTAATGTGCAGCTACAGCTGAGGATCAGTGTAAGACTTTGGAAATGACCACCACATTCACCTTCTCCCAGCTTTCCCCTTGCAGCCCACTCCTAGGGTGTTCATGCATATGCAGAGTAGGGCTGACCCAAGGACTGGACTCTATGGAGCTCCTTAATGCCTGTCCCCAGAACAGCCCCTCTTAAGCCACCTCAGATATCCCAAATACCTCTAATGTTGTAAATTTTTTTAGGAGAGCCTGTCAGGATTTGGGTTGGCTTTATTGAGTTTTGTTGGGGTGGAGTACTTATTCCCATTATGTCAGGTACATGGTCCATACATGCTTATACATACACACATAAATACCAACAGTTTTTTAGGTGACTGAGAGATCCAGAGAGCAGAGGGCAGATTCACTGGCCTGAGGACAGGAAGGTGGAGACAGGCTGAGAGGAACTATAATCAGAAGTGGGGGGTCAAAGAGAGAGGAGCTTATTTGAGTGTACCTCTGTGAAAGCTGGTAGAGCCAGGAGATATCTTGAGGGCACCAACCTTGAAAGGAAGGCAGAAGGAATAAAGAAGGAAGGGTGGGAAGAAGAGAACTGAGAAAAATGTAAATTCCAAATGGAAGGGCTAAAGGACCCAAAAGCAAAAGAACAGCTTTCCTATATATACATATATATAGTATATGCTGTATATATACACATGTATATATGTATATGTATATGTATATACATGTATATATATGTATACACATTGCGCATATATATATATATATATATATATATATATATATAAAAGCAAAAGAACAGCTTTCCTATATACACATATAGGAAAGCTGTTCTTTTGCTGTATACACATTGCGCATAGCTGTTCTTTTGCTTTTATATATATGTGTGTATATATATATATACATATATATATATGCGCAACGTGTATACAGCATACACTATATCTGAACAGTAGCTATAGTTTCTTATCTCTTCTGGAGTATAGAGGCCAGCATTCTTTCTATTATTAGGGGAAACAGAAGTCCTGGGAGGGGACAGAATTCTGACAACACCACCGTAATTAATTTTGTTACTTTATCACTCAAGAGTGTTTAATTAAGGGACTTAATGACTCAGTAGATCTGCAGGCACTTTCTGAACAGTTAGTCAATGCTAACCTTAGCACACTGCTAAGGTTCTGAGGCATCTGAATACATCCAGTCTTCAGAGTTTGTGCCTGAGGGAGGCAGCTGCTGCTCCTATTTCCTATTGGTGACTATGAATTACACTCCCTAGGGAGCAGTGGATGGTGAGCAGTGGAGGGAGAAACAGGTGGGAGTCAGGGAGTCTGCCTATAGTGCTGACTCCTCAACTCACAGGCCATGTGGTCTGACATTGCTGTCTGACATTGCTGACATTCCCAGATACTATGACACTGTGCTCAAAAAGTCAACAATATGAAGACAGCATTGATCCACATTGTTTGGAGAATCTTCAGGAGAAATCACCAGAAGTTTCCTGAAAATTTTTACAGCCATGGAATGATTCCCCCCTCCTGGGGAATCTGTTTAGAATTCTAGATACAATTGGCAGACAGGAATTTACACAATGAGACTCTGAACTTCTAATCCTATAACAAGGACATATAGGGGAACATACAACCAAAGTCCCTTACAAGCTCCCTTTTCCTTATAAATTGTCCTTCTGTGTCCCAAATGCAGCTGAAGAAAGCTGTGGTGGGATTGCAAGTCTGGACTGGGTTTGTAATGGATTGTGACCTAGAAATCTTGCCCTGAGGGAAGTTGATTAAAGGATACCTTCCCTTTGGCTTCTTGAAGAAATTTCCTGGGGCTTGGCGGTGAGTCACAGGTTAGTCTTGGTTTCTGCCCTTCTCTAGGCAAGCGGTGCCACTCTGGTGTCAAGGACTATTTGGGTGATTGATACCACCTCTCTTCAGGATAAGGCAAGGACCATAATAGCAATTTCTAGCTCTTTCAGTGCAATGTATTTGATTTACCTATCTCTACTTCATTATGATGTACAATACAAAAATCACACATTTTTCCCAGAAAGTATAGGTCTCCTGACTGTTGGCCGGATCCAGGGCCAGTAACAAAAGGCCTCATTTGTTTGATGGCAGAAGAACTAAAAAGCAGCCTACACTGCTCAAGTCTGAAATGTTCACCCATTTCCCCTATCTGGACGTCCAGTCCCTGGGTTTAGATTACTGTTATTCATGTAACTGACCAGGAATGATTTCCTAGGAGATGAGTTCACTCAAACTCTTCTTTAAGGAAAGAAAGCCTTCAAAATTTAATACAAAGTCACAGAAATCAAAACAACTTCATATAAAGACAGACAGATAAACCAATAGAAAAGAGAAAAATAACCCAGAAGTAAAGCCTTGTATATATGCTCAAATCATTTTCTACACAAGTGCAAAGACCATTTAATGGGAAAAGACAGTCTTTTCCACAAATGGTGCTGGAAAAACTGGATATCCCCATACAAAAAAGTGAGGAGGGCCCTTACTTTACACTAAAAACAAAAATTAACTCAAAATAGGTTAAAGACCAAAATGTAATAGTTAAACCCATAAAATGCTCAGAAGAAAACATAAAGGAAAATTTCGTAACATTGGATCTTGACAACAAAGGCGGAGACAGTAAAGAAAAGACATATATAAGTTGGATTTATTAAAATTAAAAACTTTGTGCATCATAGGACACTGTCAACAGAGTGAATGGCAACCTATAGAATAAGAGAATATATTGTAAGTTGTGTATCTGATAAAGGATTGATACCAAAATATATTAGTAACTCCTACAGCTCAACAATAAGAAAACAACCTGACTTAAAAATTACAATTGTACTATATGAAAAATTTAAAAAGAAAATGTGAACAGTAATTGTATGTCATTCTTATACTCAAGAGTTTTTAAAATTCCTGTTTATACTGAATAAAATCCAAACTTCAAGAGGATCCTTCCTCCTTCATCTGCCACTTCTCTCAGTGTATAATCACGCACAGTTAGTAAATATCTGCATTACTTATGCCTCAGGTTTTACATTAACATTTTTTAAAATAAAAACAATTTTCCACACTTTATTTAAAAATTCACTTGTATTTGCCTTAAAATACTCCCTGACTTCTTCCCAAGGAAGCATCCTCTGCAAGTACCTTTCCAGGGTGGGATTCATGTGTATTGAGACAGCCCTTTCTCCCTGTCCCCCTTCCTTCTTTTCTTCCTCCCACTCTCCTTCCCTCAACTCCCATATTTATTTATTTCCTTCCTTCCTTCCTTCCTTCTCTTTCCTTCAGAAAGGAGATTTGTCTGTTACAACATCTATGCCTGGGTTAGATGATGTGGGGGAGTGAAAGATTGTTAGTGTTGATCTATAAAGACTGATGCAGGCAGGCCAGGTTGAGGACCAGAGGGGAGTCCTGCAGGACCAGCCAACAGGGTCCTTGGCTTCTCCGAGGATGGAAATCAATTCTGAGTCAGGAGGAGGCGAAAACAGAGTTTATTGAAGATATAGAAAGTAGAGGTTCAGATGGACTGTCTGCTAGATTCAGAAAGGGAAGTAGCATGAATCTTATCTTTATTCAGGGTCTGGGTTTTTTATTGAGGACAGTGGCCTGGTGTACATGTCCTCTCAGGCACCCAGGAAAAAGGACAAGATCCAGACGTCCATCATAAGAAACTTATTCTGTGAAGCCTGGCATCTTGGCATTGAGATGTTTATCTCCAGTGGTTTAGATGTTACCTATTAAGTTGGAAGGCTCCAAAGATATCATTAACTCTTTCTCCCTTAGAAGGAGGACATACATTAAGGCATGTACAGAATGGGGTGTTGGTGCAGGTCCTCGTAAGAACAGAAGCAGGAAACAAAACAAAGGGAAACAAAATAAAACATGGAGACCCTTTGGTTTCCCTGTCTCATGACTAGGAATCCAATTCAAGGTGAGAGAGAAAGACAAAGAGCATTCAGAGCAAGAAGAGCCCATGCAAAGTGGCAGGAATGGATGAGCAGTTCAGTATTGTTGGAAATGTACACTACAGTCTGAATAGAGTGGGAGTAAGGAAGGTGGGAGAGAAGATGGAACTGCTGGTGCATCTTGGCAGAAACTGGACAGCAAGATGCCTGTGAACCATAGACATGAATTCCAGTATGAACTTACAGATGGTAAGCACACAAGCAAATGCTCCCACGAGATCACCCCAGCAACAGCTGGGAAGATGGATTGAAGAAGAGGTGGGACTCAGGAAAGGAAATCAGCAACCATCCAACCAAGAAGCAAGTACCTGGGAGGGAGGTGACAATCTGGTTTACCCAAAGGCATTAAGTGTGAACTCAGTGTAGGCAGTCCAACGCACAGTCCTAAAAACTGACCACCTGTGGGAGGCTGAAGCAGAGGCTGGGTGGTAGGCAGTTAGATAGTGTGTGAGGCTCTGGTCTCACAGGAAGTGGGGGCAGAGAAGGTGAATGTTGGGGGAAAGGGATAGATATCTGAGACCTGCAATTAGGTACATCCTGCCAAGAGGGCCAAGGGGAATTCCAATATGGAAGGGGAATTCTAATATGGACACATATGCATAAAAAGAAAAAATTGCAATTAACATTTTGGTTTGCCAATCCATGCCTTCCCCCAGCTTTCTTAGGGGATGCTGGTTAGTAAGTAAGACAAAAGAACTTTGGATAGGTTCAACACATTAAGGAAGGCTATGGGGGATATCAGGGAACTGTCCAGGCAACACTCCCCCCAAAAAAACAAATCAAACCAAATGGACCCAAGAGGACAGAAGTTATGACAGGAAATCTCTAACCAAGTTAAGAAGAAAAGGCAGGCAACCCAGCTTCCTACCCCCAAAATGACTATGCCATCCCTTATTAATATTCCACTTCCCAGTTAATAAAAACCGAGGACCAATTCTGTACTGGGCATTTGAGTCTTTCTCAAGCTGCCCACTCCCCCCTCTTGTGAATGTACTCAATATACTCTGCTTGTGCTTTCTGGTCTCTCACCTGAATTCCATTCAGTGAGAAGACAGAGGACTGAAACTCTTTCACTGGAGGTGGTAACATCTGCTGGGGTGCATTCCAGACTTGCAGCTTAATCAGCCTGCACTAAAATGCCAAAAGAGAGTAGAGTTTTGTGGGGTTGGCTGGGAGAAAACATTTAGGCAATGACACTCTACCTTTTTGGCTTATTCTACCAAACTCACCTGGATAAAACTTACTCTGAAGCAATAACCCTCTGCCCCATCCACCCATAAGCACTTTTATTACAGTGCTATAGACAAAGGCTAACATCTCTAATCTCTGGATTCTTTATGCAGATTAGATTCCCCCCACCCCCACCCCAGGAAAGCACCAGTCTCCTAAAATTGCATTAGCATTACTTATGGTAATGCCCAGTGAAAGGAAACCTTCCTCCAGGCTTAGTGCATAGAAAATAGGGACTCCAGGACACAGGAAGCACTTCTCTGGACACACACTGGCTGAGTCCTGGCCATGTGTTCCTCTAAGACCATTTGCTAGGGTACGATACTCCTAAATTCAGTATCTCTAGTTATCTTTAGTATCACCCCTAAATTTAGCTTCTTCCAATGATGTCACTATTGTGTCTTTATTTTTTCTTTCTAGTAACGCCTTTCTGGCATATCAAGTTTATCCCATCTTTGTAGCTTATTCCCTTGGGTCAGACATTTTGCTGTCACTACATAACTAAAGTGCTTTCCTCATCAGGATTTGGTTCAATAATAGATCATTGTTTAATGGAGTAGTCTATTTCTCCTCAGGGCTCTCTGACACTTTTTACTTAAACCCCTACCCTTGGAGTGACATTCTTGCTGGTTTCTGAGTGGAGGAGTCCTCCTCCCCATACAGTTGTCTTGTAGGATTTACTAAGGATTAATTCTTTCCTTTCAGCTGTACCTTGTCAGAGATCAAGAATGAACAAAGATGAACATTAAGGAGTAAGAGATAGACCCTGTTTGGCTTTGTCTAGCATTCACTCCTATTCACTAAGCCAAATTCCCTGAGGCTGTTATAACAAAGCATTTTCATAGGTGAAAAGCTGGCACTATAATGTATGCTGCTGTGACACACAGCTGGTGATGTCTGCTTGGAGCTTGAATGGAGTGAGCCCTCCTGTTAATTTGTGAATGAACGGACACCCTGGGTAGCTGGCTTGTTCACCTGTTTCTAGTAGGCTTTGATCCTCTGACATTCCAGAGAATACATTCTCATTAGAAAGAACAGTTTCCTTTATTCAGTGGGAAAAATACCATGAGCTCCAGTCCCAGCCTCTGTTTCTATCCCCATTTAATAATCAATAATAATAATCACTATTATTATCTGTTGAGCTCTTATGAAGACCAGATCCATGTGAAATATCTTTCAGTTACCCATCCAGTCCCTGAAAATGTGCTGGGGAGTCATTGTCTAAGAATGGATGTATTCCCTATTTCTAAAATTTCCTCAAACCACTTGCTACCTACCTATCTAAACATAATGATTGCTGCTGTACTATCCCCTGGCCCTCTGATCCCTCTCTGGAGCTATACTTCAATTCTTGGGATCACTAGGTCTCTTCTTCAACTCTGTCCCAGCATACTCTACCTGATATAACCCTGAGACCATGGACAGTGCAGTTGTGAGTAAGAATCTATCCACCTCCAGCTTATAATTATTTTGAAATTTAAATTTAACTCCATTTATATTATTATTATTAAATAAGTTATTATTAATAAATAATTAATAAATGGAATTAAACTTATATTTAATTGTAATTATTAATAACAAAATGAGGGGTTTGGAGGGGAGGAGGGTGAGGGGATAGGAGAGCCTGGTGGTGAGTATTAAGGAGGGTACATGCTGCATGGAGCACTGGGTGTGGTGCATAAAGAGTGAATCTTGGAACACTGGAAAATAAAATAAAATTAAAATATATATATATATATATATATATTATATATATACTTTTTAATAAATTTAATTGTAATTAAATCTTTCAAAACAAAGGTAATAAATATTCAAAAGTTATCTTTTTCTAATGATTTTCCTGCATCTATTTTCTATGCTCTGGAGATTATTAATATCCATTATATCTACATAGTGGAAATATATATGCTGTTCTTGTACACATGTCTTCCCAACTGTGGGTTCAGTGACATCACATTAACAATTTAAAATCAGCCATGGGATTATTTGCAGCAGTGAAATGGTACAAATCAAGTCTTGGTTTATTTTGCTGGCTGTTTACAGCAGGGATCACCCAATTACACTAGTGCTTCAAATCTGGCCTGCAAGCTAAAAATGAGTTTTACATTTTCAAGAGTTATGAAGTTAAAACAGAGAACATGCTACACAGACCTTATAGATGGCAGATAGATGATAGATGATTAGAGAGATGATAGATAGATGGATAGATGACAGATAATAGATAGGTGGATAGATAAGTAATAAATGTAATATTTACTACCTGGTTCTTTACCGAAATTTTGCTCATTCTCGGTCTAGAACAAGGTTTGACACAGAATGGGTATTGACCAAATCCAACCTCCTATCTGTTTTTGTAAATAAAGTTTAATTGGGACACAGACAGGCCATTTAATTATGTATTTTCTATGGCTACTTTCATATACCAGAGCCACAGGCAGAGCTGAGTAGTTGCAATAGAGACTGCCTGACCTGCAAAGCCTAACATATTATGCTGTGACACTTTACATTAAAAATTTGCTGACCCTTATCTAGAGACAACCCCCAAAAAAGTAATGGAGAAAGGTTAATAGTGCAGATTCAATTTCAAAATAAATTGTGTCTGTAGCTATTCCATCGCAAATAACACACAAACTTAGAAAACATTCTTCCAGTATTAAAAAATCATTATCTGAACCAGCAGATAATACTGACTCATTCAGGTCACTGACAAATGAGTGAAGTTCTAATGTGTTTTCATTGTTTTACTTTTGCATTCTACTTGTTAATGTAAACAAAATAACCAACATCTTGTGGGAAGTACATTTGCTTGTTAGTTGCGACCATAGGTTGGCTGTGGATATGAATTTAGCCAAACCCAATAATGCATTCTGTGCAAGTCAACTTGCCGTATGGAATTTACAGTATAGAGTACTGTATACTTAATTGTGTGCCATTGTGTGTGTATAATAATTGTGTGCCAACACAGCAAGATGATGCCACAGCAAGATGATTATATATCAGCAAGATATATAATAAGGTGTATTTGGGGATGTGGGCACGCAACACACACATGCACATGCACGGATGGCCTCCTGTCAAGATGACTTGTGAAGAAATTGAGAAAGAAATAAAATTCTTTAGGAAGAATGCACACAGTCAAGGAGGATGCAAATATCCCAAGTAGACCTACGAACAAAACCTCCATCTTTAAAAGGTGAGAAGTGGTTCCTTAAATGTTTTCTTTTGAGATAATTAAAGTAGAAATATCTGTAGATATTTCTGTAGAAATAATATAGAAAACCTGTAGAAAATAATATAGAAAAATCCTGTATACTCTTTATTCTATTTCCCCTAATGATGACACCCTGAAAAACTGCAGTACCCTATCACTCAGAATATGAACATTGACATAGTCAAGATATAGAACATTTCCATCACGGAAAAGATGCCCTGTGTTTCCCTTTTATAGACCACATCCAGTTACCACTGAACTCCATTCCCTCCTTTAACCTCTGCCACTACTAATTGTACATTTCAACAATGTTTTCATTTTAAGAACATCTTGGCAGGATACAGGGTCAATGTACAGAAATCAGTGGCTTTCTTATACACTAACAATGAAAATACAGAAAGGGAAATTAGAGAATCAATTCCATTTACTATAGCACCAAGAGCCATAAGATACCTGGGAATAAACCTAACCAAAGATGTAAAGGATCTGTACTTGAGGAACTACAGAACACTCATGAAAGAAATGGAAGAAGACACAAAAAGATGGAAGACCGTTCCATGCTCTTGGATTGGAAGAATAAACATTGTTAAAATGTCTATACTACCTAGAGCAATCTATACTTTTAATGCCATTCCAATCAAAATTTCACTGGTATTTTTTAAAGAGCTGGAGCAAATAATCCTAAAATTAGTATTGAATCAGAAGAGACCCCGAATCGCTAAGGAAATGTTGAAAAACAAAAATAAAACTGGTGGCATCTCATTACCTGATTTCAAGCTTTACTACAAAGCTATGATCACCAAGACAGCATGGTACTGGCATCAAAACAGACACATAGACCAATGGAACGGAGTAGAGAGCCCAGATATGGACCCTCAACTCTATGGTCAAATAATCTTCGACAAAGCAGGAAAAAATATACAGTGGAAAAAAGACAGTCTCTTCAATAAATGGTGCTGGGAAAATTGGACAGCTATATGTAGAAGAATGAAACTCGACCATTCTCTTACACCGTACACAAAGATAAACTCGAAATGGATAAAGGAAGTCAATGTGAGACAGGAATCCATCAGAATCCTAGAGGAGAACATAGGCAGTAACCTC
>PISX010016626.1:25175-45772 GCA_004024625.1 Mellivora capensis
ATGTCTCCAAAGGCAAAGGAAACAAAAGCAAAAATGAACTTTTGGGACTTCATCAAGATCAAAAGCTTCTGCACAGCAAAGGAGACAGTCAACAAAACAAAGAGGCAACCCACGGAATGGGAGAAGATATTTGCAAATGACAGTACAGACAAAAGGTTGATATCCAGGATCTATAAAGAACTTCTCAAACTCAACCCACACAAAACAAATAATCATATCAAAAAATGGGCAGAAGATATGAACAGACACTTCTCCAATGAAGACATACAAATGGCTATCAGACACATGAAAACATGTTCATCATCACTAGCCATCAGGGAGATTCAAATTAAAACCACATTGAGATACCACCTCACACCAGTTAGAATGGCCAAAATCAGCAAGACAGGAAACAACGTGTGTTAGAGAGGATGTGGAGAAAGGGGAACCCTCTTACACTGTTGGTAGGAATGCAAGTTGGTGCAGCCACTCTGGAGAACAGTGTGGAGATTCCTCAAGAAGTTAAAAATAGAGCTTCCCTATGACCCTGCAATTGCACTACTGGGTATTTAACCCAAAGATACAGATGTGGTGAAAAGAAGAGCCATCTGTACCCCAATGTTTATAGCAGCAATGACCACGGTCGCCAAACTGTGGAAAGAACCAAGATACCCTTCAACAGACGAATGGATAAGGAAGATGTGGTCCATATACACTATGGAGTATTATGCCTCCATCAGAAAGGATGAATACCCAACTTTTGTAGCAACATGGACGGGACTGGAAGAGATTATGCTGAGTGAAATAAGTCAAGCAGAGAGAGTCAATTATCATATGGTTTCACTTACTTGCGGAGCATAACAAATAACACGGAGGACATGAGGAGATGAAGAGGAGAAGGGAGTTGAGGGAAATTGGGGGGGAGATGAACCATGAGAGACTATGGACTCTGAAAAACAATCTGAGGGTTTTGAAGGGGTGGGGGGTGGGAGGTTGGGGGAGCCAGGTGGTGGGTATTATGGAGGGCACACATTGCATGGAACACTGGGTGTGTTGTAAAACTATGAATTCTGTTATGCTGAAAAGAAATGAAAAAAAAATCTTGGAAATAGAATCATACAATGTGTCATCTTTGGGGGCTGGCTTTTATGACCTGGTGGAATTCTCTGGAGCTTCATCAAGGCTGTTGCATGCTATCGCTAGTTTGTTCCTTTTTATTTTACAGATTTTATTTATTTATTTGACAGAGATCACAAGTTGGCAGAGAGGCAGGCAGAGAGAGAGAGGGGGGAAGCAGGCTCCCTGCTGAGCAGAAATACTGATGTGGGTTTGATCCCAGGACCCTGGAAGTATGACCTGAGCTGAGGGCAGAGGCTTAACTCACTGAGCCACCAGGTGCCCCCAGTTTGTTCCTTTTTATTACTGAGTAGTGTTCCACAGTTTGTTTAACCATCCACCCACTGAAGGACTTCTGGGTTGTTTTGCAGCTACTATGAATAAGGTAGCTACAAACACTCCTGTTTTGTGTGTTAACATAAGTTTTCATTTGTCTGGATGGATGGACAGAAAGTATAATTGTGGGTCATATGGTGGTTGCCTGGTTGATTTTACTAAGAAACTGCCAAACTGTTTTCCAGAATGGCTGTGCTATTGTACATTCTCATTAGCAGCGTATAAGCAATCCAACATCCTTGCCAGCATTCGGTGTAGCTATACTTAATTAATTAATTAATTTGTTTATTTCAGCCATTCTGATAAGTGTGCAATGATAATCTCATTTGTGGTGTTAATATGCATATTCCTATTGAATAATGATGTTCAAAAATAGTTGACATCTGTATACCACTTTTGGTAAACTGGTTCTTCATGCCATTTGTGCATATTCTAAATGGACTGGTTTATTTTGTTATGTGCTTTGTTTTTGTGACAGAGGTATTAGAGTTTTTATGTGTTAAAGATATTAGTCCTTTGTCAGATATATGTTTCCAAATATTCTCTGCCGGTTTAAAGCTTGCCTTTTCATTCTCTTCACAAGGTTTTCCTCAGGGAAAATGTTGTTTTTTTTTTTAAATTTTGATGATATCATATTTACCAAATTCTGCTTCTTTTCCATGTTTTTGGTGTTGTTCTAAGAAGTCCTTGTCCTAGACGACCTTCTATTCATTTTGGTAAAAGGTTTAGAGTTTTATGGTTTACATTTCAATTTTTATCCATTTTGAGTTAATTCATAGATCAGGTATGATTTGCTAATATTTTGTTGATGATTTCTATGTATAAAATTGTGAGAGATATTGGTCTGTATTTATCTTTTTCGTGATCCTGGTATGGTTTAGTTACCAGCGTAATTCTAGCTTCATAAAATGAATGGGAAATTGTTCCCTTCTGTTTTCTGGAAAAGATAGTAATAAAATTAGTGTTAATATTTTAAATGTTTGGTAGAATTTGATAATGAAACAACCTGGGCCTGGAGATTTCTTTTTTGGGAACCTTTAAGTTACAAACTCAATTTATTTAATGTTTAAAATACTATCAAGAATCTCTACTTCATCTTGTTTGATTTTTGGTCTACTTCCTCCAAGTTGTTAAATTTATAGTGTGAAGTTGTTCACAGTATTCCTAATTACCTCCTTCCAGACTGAGGGATTTATCATGATAATCCCCTGTGTGCTTTATTTCATCCCTGTATTGGTGAATTGTGTATTCCATTTTTTTGTACTTTGTCAGCCTTGTTAGAGTTTTATCAATTTCATTGATATTTTTTGAAGAACTAATTTGATTTACTGATAGTGTTTTTTTAGTCTATGACTTTATACAGTTTTCCTAGTGATTGTTCAAAATAATACAATATTTTCACATAACTTTATCAGAGACCTGGTATTGATGTCTTTCTACTTGAAGTGAATTGTAGAAAACTTACTTCCTGTGAAGTCTCCTTGCCCATCTTCATTTAAGTATGTTCTCTTCATATAGTGAGTGCCACAGGGTTTCATGAGTTTTCTTCAACCATCCAAATATGAGTTAATGAAATAATGATAAAGATTTGAATTGTTGAACACTACATCAAAAACTAATGATTTACTATATGTTGGCTAACTGAACATAATAAAATGAAAAAGGATATTCTATTATATTTATCCCACAAGAATCCATTTCAACATTCTTTTTGAAGTTCCTAGCAGTCTTCTGTTTCTACTCTTTGTTTAAAGAACTTGCCCTTGGAGTTCTTTACAGGCAGGTGTGCTAACTAATTATTCTCCTGATTTTCCTTCATTTGAAAATGTGTTTATTTTCCATTTATTACTGCAAGATATTTTTGCATTTTGTAATTGACAATTATTTCCTTCAGTACCTGAAAAAGATTTCATTTCCTACTGGCCTCCACTGTGTGAGGTGAGAATCCACTGTCATTCAAATTGGCAGCATCCACCTAATTTGTCTTTCCATTCTTTTCAAGATTTGGTCTTTGACTTTAGATTGCCCAAGTTTAATTATGATGTCTTTTGCACTGGATTTGAGTTTATCCTTTTTTGGAAGTGTGTTCAGCTTCTAGAATCCATAGGTTTTTGTCTTTTGCCACATTTGAAATTTTCTGCCATTTTTTAAAAATACTTTTTGAACCTCTATCTTTCTCTCCTCTCTGTCTGGAAATCCAATGATACAGATGTTAGGTATTTTGATATTCTCTCCCAAGTCCCAGAGGTTTTGTTCAGTTTCTATCAGTCTGTTTTCTTATAATTTTTTTTTTAATTTCTGTGCTCAGATTTTCTAATTTTTTTGTTTCAAGGAAATTCATAATTGCATATTCCAGCAGTTTTATGATGGCTGCTTTAAAATACTTGTCCAGTAATTCGAACTTCTGATTCATCTTGGTGTTTGTGAATGATTTTTCTGGCTCTTGGTATGAATAATTTATAGTCATCACCTAGTCATTTTGGATAATATATTGTAAAACTCTGGATTCTATTTACTTTTCTTTGTTCAGTAAGCAGGTCTCCTGTTGCTGCTGAATGAGGTCTACATGGTTGTATATTCTTAGCTGCCCACTGGTCCTGCTGACACTGTGGGTGATGAGAAGGGAGAGTGAAGCCTATTAATTAGCAGCCCCATCTCACACCTCCTTGTTAACTATCATTGCTACTGGGTGGAAGAGGCATATCTGCTCACCAATGGACCCCACTTACATGGTCATTGTTATTGAACATAGAAGAAAGAACAATCAGAACTCTGCATATGCCAGCTGTGCAGGGAGCAAAGAATCACCACTCTGCCTCACCAGCCCTTCCTTGTATGGGAATAAGATCATGGCTGGAATCTGAGCACAGAAATAAAAAAAAATTATAAAAATAAACCAATAGATATTATAAATCTCAAAAGTAACCTCTCACTTATAAAATGAACAAACATACATACAAAAAGCCTTAAGGGGGTGGGTTCAAGAGCAGAGTGGAGGTGACAGAAGATAAAATCAGCAAACGTGAGAATAGTTTAATAGAATTTTCTAAGCTAAACAACATGGAGAAAACAGACCAATAAAAATTGAACAAAGCCTCTGCGACCTGGGGGAAAATATCAAAATACCTAACACCCAGCACTTCCCTGCATTGGAATTAGATCATGGCCAGCTGCTTTTGCCAGAAAAGGGATGTTCAGCCTCACTGACCATATCCAGTGCAAAATCTGGATGGAGCATGCCACCTGCTTCCACGAGTGGTGGGGGGGGAGATATGGAAGATCACATTTCTACTCATCCCTAATGAATCTGCCAGTGATGAAATTATGGTTTTCCCTTAGTGTTTGAAGTAAAGTAAGTATTTTCAAAAGTATTTTGTTGCTAGACCATCCTTTCTTATTGTTGGCTGAGGGAAACAAACTTTTTTTGCATGTACATTTTTTTCTAGGTCTGTTGGTGTTCTAGATTTAAGGCTTCTTCAGTACTCTCTGTGATACATAGGCACTGATAAAGACTCAGAGAACTCAACATTCTGTTGTCCCTCAGGTTCTAAGGGAAGGTCCAAAGCTGCCTATTTTCTTCTTTCTACATTTCAGAGACTCTCCATGTGGGATTATTGTGTTATGTCTAGGGTTTTTGTTTTTGTTTTTAGTTATAAGGAGAGTAACTTAGAGGGAGGGATGACTCCTTCTTGGCATAACCAAGAACAATGAGATGTAATTTTTTAAAGTAATTTCTATACCCATGGCTTGGTGTGGCTTGAACTCACAACCCCAAGATCAAGAGATATAATTTTTAAGGGCAATATTTTTACTCTCAGGTGACTATGTTTCTCATAAAGTCCCATGGATAAGTGCTTAAAAAATTGCTGTTTTACTAAACATTCCATCAAAACTTGAGGCCATTCCAAAAACATAGCACAACAAAAAAGAGAAGAGATGCATTTTCTCTTCAACTTTTCCAACAAGTTCCAAAAGAGTTCATGCCCAGGGCAGCCCTTAGTGACCAGCATGGCACCACTGGCTCCCAGCAATGTAGAGTATAGATTGACAGAGAATGAAACCTCACCCAGGCATTAAATTTTCCCAGTAAAATAAGAGTTTGGGGGAGTATGTATTTCCTCTCAGACATCAAGAGATTCCTAAAACAGGAGTTGAAAGCTGAAGAGTCTTTTTAAACCATGACTAGTTATTCTCAGTGGTTGCTAAAGACTGGAGAAGTTTATATTATGTAATATTTCTAAAGTTATCATATTTTAAAATCTAATACTTGTGATACTAATCTCTTCATAGTTCAGCATATATGGCACAGACCCAATTTCCCACCTATATCACAGTCATTAGTTGAATTTAAGTTTCTGACTAGTGCTTCAAAGTGGCATTTTTTTAATTCTTAGTAAAACAGTACAGTGAAACATCCTTATGTAAAGATTATGAAAGATATTTTCATTTATCTGACTTCATAACTCCCAAACACTGGGTTGTTTCATTGTGGTAATATTGTCTGCTGGTGTCATGTATTCCCTGTTAGTTTATATGGTCCAGCTAAAATATTATTATGTTTTCTAATCTCCATTTCTAAACATATCCTCCCACTACATTCCTACCCAAATTCTCTGTTCTTATTAGGCTCATATCCTTGCAGCCTTCCACACATATTTAGTATGAAAAATTACATTTTTCAAAAGAAAAAAAGGTCACATCAATATTTCCAATACCACATGCTCTCTTAGAGTCTTGCCACCATTCATAAGTTTATTTCCCCCTTGAACAAGCATATTGTTACCACCTTGATGAACAGAATGTAACAGAAGTGACACCACATGACTTCCAAGGCTAGGTCATAAAAGTTGATATGGCATACCCTTGGCTCTCCCAGGATGCTTGCTTTGGGAACTCAGTCCCCATGTGGTGAGAAGACACAGGTTATATGAAAGGACAATGATATTCTGGGCAACAGCACCAGGTGAAGTTTTAGCCTATAGCCAGTATTCATCACTAGACATATAAGTAAGAGAGTCTTAAGATGATTCCAGCCCCCAGGCTCTGAGTCTTTCAACTGAGATCCCAGATATCATGAAGCAGAAGGAAGCAGTTGCTGATATGCTGTCTGAAATCCTGACTTAGAAAATCTGTGAACATGATGAATCGTTGTTATACTACTAAATTTTTGAGTATTTTCTTAGGCATCCATGGGAATTCTATCATTTCCTACATCCTCTGAAAACTGGAACATCGTTTTCTAAAATATGCTTCAAAGGAAATGCCTAGATTCTACCTTAGTTTTCAGTGGTGAACTAACATCTGAATAGAATGCAATATTAATCTCCACAAAGTAGATATCTAATTTGAAGTATGTCTCAAAGTGTCCCAAAGATTTTAGAACATGGAAATCCCCCCTACATCTTAATGTAATACTAAATACAATATAAATATATTTAAATATATTATACTAATATAATATACTTAATAAAATATACTTTGGGAAGCTTTTTTGAGACTAGCTGTGGTCCAGCCTCTCTGTCTCCTCCTCCAAGGAGAGGAAACTCTGGTCAAGGACAAAATTGAGTCCTCAGAAACATCTTGAAGCAAATCTTTTCATGTGAGAATTTTATTACACTGTAAATTGCCCTTGACTGAGGCATATTGGCTTTTGTTTTTTAAATTTATTTATTTATTTGACAGAGAGAGATCACAAGTAATCAGAGAGGCAGGTAGAGAGGGGGGAAGCCAGTTGCCCATTGAGCAGAGAGCCTGATGTGAGGCCCAATCCCAGAACCCTGAGATCATGACCTGACCTGAGGGCAAAGGCTTAACCCAGTGAGCCGCCCAGGCACCCAGAGGCATGTTGGCTTTTAACCCTGTATTTGATTATGGGCTTTTACTTTTCCATCTTTATGTTTCCAGCATCTTCTTCCTTGAAATTTGTCCCTACACTCTGATCTCAAACGAGAGTTGTAGAGAGAACCATGAAGCAGAAAGAGACTTAGAGGAACAAGAAAAGAACCTGTTTTCATGAGGTGTCATAGCAGTTAAATTTCACACCCCTTCAGCCCAGTTAATCTTTGGAGATAGAAGACATAGTTAATGGTAAAGATCTATGTAGTAATTAAGAGACTGCATTTACCAGGAGTATCCTCTGAATCTCATATCTTCCCTCAGAAATATCTGTGGTGGTGGTGGCTGTGTGTCAATGAAAGGAATGATGGAATATAAGGGAGAAGAGGAAGATGATATGATTGCTGTATTTCCAGGTTTGGTCTGATAGTAAAAGAATCAGTAGTTCTCTACAGCAACTCTTTTCCATGGTAACAACCAACATACCTGTTCTATTTTCCTATTTCCTTTTAATATTTTCCACTCATCAGCATCTATCATAAAACATTCACAAAGCCCTAATTTTGGGAGGGGTGCTAGGCATAGATGGATGAAGAAATCTTAGTTCCATCTTTGTTGATGAGGAAGATACCATGGGATGTGGTAGATGATTTATAGAAATGGTCTCAATTATCACTCCCTTGCAATATAATCTGCACCACCCCTCCCTTGTGTCTGATGGATCCTGAGTCTTGACCAAAGCAGTATGCTAGAAGGGGCACCATGTTATTAGTAAACCTGTACCTTAAGAGGTCTCATAAGCTTTTGTTCTTGTTCTTAGAAACCTGTCATTTTGCATAGCAATAAGCTTAGGCTAGCAGACTGAATTTGGAGAAGACAAGTGACACAGTTCTGTCCTCTAACCAACGGCCATGTAAGACCATCTTTAATCAGCCAGACCCCAGGTTGAGCACAAACAGACTGCAAACACATGAGTGAGCCCAGCTGGGTCAACCAATCCTAGTTCAGATCAATAGAATGACAGCTGACTCTTAGATTCATGATCAATAATAAATAATTGTTGTTTTAAGCCACTAAGTTTTGAGGTAAATTTTTAAGCAGCAAAAGCTAACTGATCCAGGGAGAATAGATGTGTAAACAAATCAGATAAGTGAAGTTTTAGAGGTAAGCTCAGGATTCTTGAATAGTACAAAGGAGAGTGACTAAGCAGTCCTATGGGGATTATGCATGGCTTAAGGGATAAATTGTAAGGAAGAATTAGAAGTTAACTAGGCAGTGAGTATATTATCTATATGGTGAATATAAAAAGAAAAACATACAGGTAAGCAAGAAGTGCCAAATGTGTGTAAAAATGGTAAGCAATATGGAGCTTTAAATATGCTGAGTTGTCAGGAAATTGGTTAGAAAGGAAAGCAGAGTCTCACCTTGCGAAGGAGCTTATACTTCTAGTCCACTCAACCTTCAAACCCAAATCAGCCCTCCATGTTTTGACATGGTCCTGACTGTTCTCTGTCCATAGATGGTACTCAGTGTTCTGGCTTTTCTGTAATATTCCTTGTCTTTATCTTTCACTGGGCACTCACTCAGCCCAGGAGAAATATTTAGTGTCCATATTTGTAAATATGTCAGCTGTGAGACAGCTTTTTTGTCCAAAGATTCCAGATTTGTTTTCATCTAATATCTCTGTTTCATGTCTGTAACAATATTAGTTAATGAAAAGGATGATAATTCACCTCAACAAACATTTGTTGGTCATCAATTATTTGTAAGACAGTGCGTTCTCTGTTTTCCACTCACATGCTATAAATTAAATAAGAAGACTGGTCCCTGGGGCTCTTTAGAGTCTAGAGCCTCAGCTGTTTATCTGAATGAGGTTTAGTGTCAAAAACAAACTGAAACAGTCACACAGCCCAGGAACAGGGAAGTCATATACTTACAGAGACCAACCTTTGACATCAATAGTCCTAGGTTTGGATCCTGGTTCTGTCACTTGCTACTAGTCTAACCTTGGAAATTTTTCACGGTGCTCATAACCTTTATGAAATAGGAATATTATTAATTGTGTTTATTTAAAATAGCCACATATGGCTAGTGGCCTCTATATCGGACAACACAATTACAGAATCTTATTGTCCTAGATTCAACTATCCAATCTATCTAACTTAGTAGCTTTGTGACTTTGGGAAACTCACTCAACCTTGCTGAGTCTTAGTTTCCCAATCTGTAAAATAACTAGAGAAATATTTAAAGAATTATTGGTAGGTCAAAATGAGGTGTGTGCATTTAGTAGTTGGTACGCAAAGAGCATTCAACAAATGTGAGTTATCTTATTCATGATTTTAAGCATTCATAATTTTACAAATACACTGATAATGTCATTGACCTCCAAGAAAAAACAGTGAGACAGAAAAACAGGTTTTATTTATCAATTCTGTGTTATGATGAGGTGCAGGAAGCTAAAGGCCTTATCTGAAAGGCAGGCAAATATGTCCATCAAGCAATGCTCAAATATTTGCTTTCTGGGCATGAGGTAACTTTGTAACAATGAACTAAGCACAATCAGGGTTACAAAATACACAAATAATGCACACTTTGTTCTCAAGCTTCCTACTGTCCAATGGCAAGGTGAAAATGACACATGGAAAAGAAGAAGAAATCAATGCTCTGTTAGGTGTTGTGGCACTGAGCTTGCTATAGTAATGGTTAAGCAACATCTACACAGCTTGGAGGCCTTGGAAAGGACCCAACCACTCGACAGATGCTATACTAGACCAGACCCTTAATATTTAATAACATTTAAATGCTCATACTAATCCTTCTAGAGTACTATTATTGTCTGTATTTTACAAATAAGCAAATCAAAACTTTGAGGAATGAAATAGTTTGATCTAAATCATTGTGAAGTCTGGGATGTGATTTTGTCCAACTTACCAGCTAGTAAGTTAGCCTAGTACTCTTTAAGGGATCCGGGCAGGAGACAGAGACTCCTGGATCAGAGACAAAGAACTTTATTATGCACAGCACAGCAAGCAGCACAATTTACTTTGGTTCCTCTTATGCCCAAGTTCTACCACAAGCTCAGATGGATGCTGTGCATACAGTGGGCTTGCATCACAGCTGAAAAACACTGGACCTGGAAAATCTTCCATTTTACAGCGAGCAGTATGCCTGCTGATCTTTGTCTCCAGGAGGCATCACTTCGTCCTTCAAGATCGCTCACTGAGAAATGACCCTAGGAAATGGTTCAGTGGGGAGACTTCAGAGCATTGTAACTTTGGGTTACCCAGTTAGGAGGTTTCAGGGAAACTTAGGACCTGTGTCTGATTGCCTCTCCCAAAGATCCCAAGCTAAGAATTGATAGATGCTCTTTGGCTTTGAATTCCCATTTGTCCCACTGTAACATGATGCCTCTTCTCCATATGGACAAGCTCAGTGACCCTGCCCTCTGATCCTCATTGGAGTGCTCTTGACATCACCCTGTGCTGGTGAAATTTACATTGTCATGATTAATTTAAAGGGAGATTTATCTTTTCCCTAGTTTTAAAACAACCTATTTATATTATTTCTAATATAAAATATTTTAATAACATATTACCTTTATTTTATATAGATACAGAGAAAATAGTTTAAGTGATCTGTTCAAGGTGACTCAGAAGCTTTACCTTCAGGGGTACATGTTTCAGTTTATTTTTCTGTCCTTTCCTTCTGTCTCTCTCCCTTCCTTATTATACTAACACCCAGCTTTCTCTTAAAGGAGAAGGTAGTCCTTTACCATTGTTAGTGTTCACAATGTAAGCCTTCCTGACCTGGGTTCATATCCTATCTTGTCCAGCAATGAACCTGATGATACAGAGCCCAGAAACAGCTGATACCTCTCAGCTTCCCCTTTTTCATCTTTTTGTGGATGCAAGACAAAGTGCATGGCAGACCAGCAGTTTAAAACAAAAATGTCTGCTAAAAGAACAAGGAAAATAAATCATTCTAGGTGAAACTCAGCTAAAATTGAGCAATTTTTATAACATTTAGAGGCTTCTTCATTCCCGTTAACCAGAGTGTAAATGATCAAACAGGTGATGGATTTCTTGGAGAGAAAAGTCATTATATGGTTCTAAAAACATAAAAAATGGTATTATGTGCCATAAAGTACAAAAGGATATCTTTCTCAGTCCTCACTCTCTCCAAATAGCATTTTCAGATGCCTTCTATTGGGGCCTCCTATGGTATTTACCAAATCCATGTAGAATTCCCCTTCTCTGCTTTCCACATGAATCACAAATTAGCACCCAGGTAGTCATTATAGCATATGGGGAGGCCCAGATAGACCTTTATCATGACTGGGGCATAAATGAGCAGAGTTATAGCACATGGAACTGTTTGCTTTAAACATTTCACTGAAAATAACACAGAGGGTTGATGGCTTTGGAAAGGTCCCTAACTGCTGTGGAAGGCCTGAATATTAATTATAACTCTTTAGAATAATTTTAATGTCTTCTGAAATGAGGAGATGTGTCAGAAACTCTTGAGATCTCTCTTGAGAGATTTTACAAATAATTTGGTAAATTATTCAGGAAGAACATTCTCCCTAATTGAGGGAGAACATTCTCCTGCCTTCTATTTGAGTCTTTAAAGCAAAGACATTATTTACTCTTTTTAAAAATACTTTAATCATAATTAGTAAGATGTAGGTATTGCCTTGTCTCACTCATTGGATTATAAACCCTTTCAAAATGACTGGAGAGGAAGTCATTGTGTTAGTTGAGCATCTTCTTATTCTTATAATATAAGGAGATGAGTATGACTGTCCTCACTTTTAGGTGGAGGATCAAAGGCTAAAAGATTTGTAGTCTTTGCCCAGGTTCATATAGCTGGAAGAATGAAGCAGAACCCAGCCCTGGGGCTGTTCCCCACCCCATGTTTTTCTGATTGCATATTGTTGTCTTGCCCTCTCTGAAGGTAATGCTGACTCACCTGCCACAATCCCATAACTAGAGCAGTAACCTGTGGTCTAATGTTTACTCCATATTGTTGATCACATTGTATTTTAACTTCTTCATTACTGACGGTTTATCACTGCAGAAATTTTGTCCCAAATGCAGAGATTCGGGGACTCAGAGTCAGGCCTGGTCAAGGAGCCAATCACTTCCAACCATTCAGACATCACTTTGCACTCCAGAAACCTCAAGCAGAGAGGCTTTCAGTATGTAAACACCTGAGAGACTAATGGAGCCATGGAAGGGATTGCATAGACTCTGTCCCACCAGCTCAGACCGTTCACAAGGCCTGAGTTCTGAGATAGATTTCCATCAGTAAAAACTGAAGAAGTCTTTTTCATAAGGAAACGTGTGGGACAGTGAATACATACAGTGTTGTACCAGGGCCCAAGAGACCAAGTGTGACACAGCTAGACAGAAACAAGGAATTTCCCAACACTCTGGGGAGACCACAGGGTCTGGGCACCAGGAAGTCTGCAGGGACAATAGGGCCACAAGACTCCTGAAGCAGGAAGATAACCCCAGACAAGGAAACAGCTCTCTTCACCACAGGTCCGAGGATCCTGTTAGTGAGGGGACAAGACTGAAGGTACACAAGACCCCTGGGCTTCTCAGACAAGCCACGGGGAGGGGGGGTTTAATATGCTACTGGAGGACACAAGCCAGGGATTTCCAAAATTCAATGTTATTTTAAAAATATGTGATTGTAAAACTGGAGGAATTCAAGTCATGTACCTGAGGACATATGACATAACATTAGATGGGAACATATTTTTTTAACTTTTATTTACTTAGGAAAAACCTGAAGGGGGTAGTCTGATAGTAAAGTCCCTTACAGGAGCCACATAAATCATAGGCTCAGGGAAAATGGCATACAGGTGGAATGTGGGCAACAGTGCTCTAACAGGGCCCCCCATATTTGTGTTTGGTCCCCCTCACACATCCAGTGTGGGTAGAGGGATGGTGAGTTGGTGGGCACCACATAGTTCACTAAGTGCCAAGGTACCCAGTACAATGCCAAGAGCACCAACACATGTATCTGAGACGAATGAATATAGCAGTACTTTGTACCAGGGTTTGTGAAAAGTAACAGGGAAGCAAGTGCCACCATTTATTCCAGAGACAGAGAACTTTCTGGGAAGAAGTGACTTCTCAGATAATTCTTCAAGATAAGTCAGAGATGGTTAAGCAAACAAAGAAGAAGCCTGGACACCAAACATCTTCCACACTCCTTGAGAGCAAAGCTTGTGTATACGGTTTCAGACGTTACATCAAAATATTACTTATGAAAATCAAGGTTAGTGGTCTTTCATCCATTCACTCACTCATCTTGCATCCACTGGCCATCCACAATACACCTGGCTCAGTGCTGAGTGTGGGAGTGGTACGGGTGAGTTAGAACAGTCCCCATCTTCAATGTGCTGAAGCTAAGATGCAAGAGCAACACATAACCATGTCAATGAATGTAAGAGGTAACTCATCTCAGAAGTGGGAATGACAAGGGAACAATAAAAACAGTGTACTCTGTATCCAGCATGGAACCAAATTCTAGAGGAAACACCAACAAAATATAAGATATTTACAGGAGTGCCTGCTTTCCAAGAGGCTATTATCTGTATGGGCTGGTGGAAAGGAAACACATAGAATTAAGCGCTAAGTGACCAGACATTTTCCTTCTCCACAAAAGCAGCATACAAATGGGAGTTCTCTGGTTCTCTGGGGAGTTCCAGCAAATGTTTTAAAGTCATTTAATTTTCCAAATTGTTAAAAAAAAATCTTACTTAAAAAGAATGAAACATTTTCTTTTTTTTTAATTTTTTGAAAAAATATTTCTCTTTTTAACATTTAATGCGTTATTTGTTTCAGGGGTAACAGGTCTGTGATTCCTCAGTCTTACACAATTCACAGCACTCATGATAGCACATACCCTCCCCAACATCCATCATCACCCTTCCACCCCATCACTCCCACCACCTCCCCTTCAGCAACCCTCAGTTTGTTTCCTAAGATTAAGACTCTCTTAGGCTTTGTCTACCTCTGGTTTCATCTTGTTTCATTTTCCCTCCCTTCTCAAATTCCTCATATCAGTGAGATAATATTATAATTTTCTTTTTTAAAAAAGATTTTATTTATTTATTTGACAGAAAGAAATCACAAGTAGGCAGAGAGGCAGGCAGAGAGGGAGAGGAGGAAGCAGGTTCCCTGCCAAGCAGAGAGCCCAACTCTGGACTCTATCCCAGGACCCTGAGATCATGACCTGAGCCGAAGGCAGAGGCTTAACCCACTGAGCCACCCAGGCGTTTCCATATGATAATTTTCAATCCATAAAGTATTATCTAATCATACTGCCAAGATACCTGGCAACTGCTAATATGACTTTGTAGTCTTAGGTCTATATTCCACAGATAAACAGAGAAAAAGCAAGTTAGAGGGGCTAGAAATCCTGGCCAGGCACAAAAGAAACTTGAAGTGAAGGACAAAAGGAAAATGTTCTCATAAAAAAGAACATTTTTAACTGAGATAGTTCCCCAAATGTTACCAAGGTAAGCTCACATTGTCACTTGGACAGCACAAATCAGATGAACACAACTCAACACATGTCTCCATCCATCACATTCACATTACACATCCATGAAAGTTTCAACTTAAAGGACTTTTCCCATCAGAGAAGGTGTCACATTTTATACTGACAGTTACCAGAACATCAAGGCAAGATTCAGTATATAAACATTTTTTTCTGAAAAACATTTATTCCTTAAAAGGTACCTTGCCAAGTAAAAATAACAGCCTTTTTATCTATGATAAGCCTCAGTTCATGGACCAATACAAAATGGTCCAGGGAACGTAAATTTTCTAAAGAAATCACAACAGTATTACTAATAAAAACTTTTCTTTGCTTAGCACCTTGAGGTCGGGGGGGAATCTTTTTCAGTTTTGTCACCAGAATCTAAGTCAGTGCCTAAACCATATTTGATGATTTCCCAGAGCTGTAACAAACAATCCTGAAATTTGTGTGGAGTCAGAAAAGACCTGAATAACCAAAAGAATGTTGAAAAAGAAAACCAAAGCTGGAGGCATCACAATTCCAGACTCAAGCTGTATTACAAAACTGTAATCATCAAGACAGTATGGTACTCACACAAAAACAGACACATAGATCAAGAAAATGGAATAGAGAACCCAGAAATGGGCCCTCAACTCTATGGTCAACTAATCTTCAACAAAGTAGGAAAGAATATCCAATGAAAAAAAAGACAGTCTCTTTAACACATGGTGTTGGAAAAATTGTAGAAAACATGTAGAAGAATGAAACTGGACCATTTTCTTACATCATACACAAAAATAAACTCAAAATGGATGAAATAGCTAAATGTGAGATAGGAATCCATCTAAATCCTAGAGAAGATAATGGGCAGCAACTCTTTGACCTCAGCTCACCAACTTCTTGCTAGTCACAACTCCAAAGGCAAGGGAAACAAAAGCAAAAATGAACTATTGGGACTTCATCAGAATAAAAATCTTTTGCACCTCAAAGGAAACAGCCAACAAAACTAAAAGGCAATCTATGGAATGGGAGAGGATATTTGCAAATTTATCAGATAAAGGGGTAATATCTAAAACCTATAAAGAACTTTTCAAACTAAATAGCCAAAAAACAAATAATCCAGTCAAGAAATGGACAGAAGGCATGAACAGACATTTCTCCAAAAAAGACATAAAATGGCTAACAGACACATGAAAAAAAAATGCTAAACATCACTAAGCAGCAGGGAAATACGAATCAAAGCCACAATGAGATAACACCTCATACTGGTCAGAATGGCTAAAATTAGTAAATCAGGAAACAACAGATGTTGGCAAGGATGTGGAGAAAGGAGAACACTTTTTATACTGTTGGTAGGAACGCAAGCTGGTATAGCTACTCTGGAAAACAGTATGGAGGTTCCTCAAAAAGTTAAAAATAAACAACCCAGAACTGCACTACTACGGATTTATTGAAAGGATACCAACATAACAATCTCAAGGGATACATACACACCAATGTTTATAGCAGCAATGTCCACAATAGTCAACATATGGAAAGAGCCCAGATGTCCATTGACAGATGAATGAATAAAGAAGATGTATCATAGATTGACTGATAGATAGGTAGTAGATAGATATAGATATAAATATAGATATATAATGGAATATTACTCAGCCATCAAAAGAATGAAATCTTGCCATTTTCAAGATGATGTGAATAGAACATCATTGGGTATTATGCTAAGCAAAATAAGTCAGTCAGAGAGACAAATATATGATTTCATTCATATGTGAAAATTAAGAAACAAAATAGATGAATTAGGGGAAGGAAAGGAAAAATAAAAATAGACAAAAACAGAGAGGCAGGGAAACCATAAGAGACTCTTAGCTACAGGAAACAAACTGAGGGTCGCTGGAGAGGAGGTTGGTAGGGGGATGGGATAATTGGGTGATGGGCATTAAGGAGGGAACTTGATGTAATGAGCACTGGGTGTTGTATGCAACTAATGAACCATTAAATTCTACCTCTGAAACTAACAATAGAGTATATGCTAACTAAATTGAATTTAAATTATTTTTTAAAAATAAAAATAAATAAAACATATTTGCTGCATGAAAAAAAAATGAATGGAAGGTAGAAGTTGAGAGCATTTTCTGGTTGGAGGTAAGTGCTGAAAGCAAAGAGGTAGACCCAAGAATCTGCCTTCTTCCATCTCGAGTGGTACTCAGGTTCTCCTATTGCCTTAGATCAATAAACTGTCCTTATAGTTCTAAAAATAGAGATTAATGGAATTCCCCAGCAGGATGCCCAACACAAAGCTTTCCATATTCTGAAAGGCTTGGCTGCTACTCACCAAGGCCATGCCATGGTGACTCTTCAGAAAGGAGAATATAGAGCACCTTGACCCAGGGCCTCTCCTAGTTTATCTGGAGAAATAGTCCATCAAAGCATGACAACATAGCAAATAAGTTTTCTACATAAAAACCAAAGACCTCAAAAAGTGCTGTGCTGTGTGAGATCCAAAAGGACACACTGATGTTGCTTTGACCTTGGGAAGATTTCAGGGAGCAGGTCACTGTTCACGGGGTTACAAGGTAATGGCAGTGCCAGCATCTGATACACATAAAGGACCCCCTCTTCCATTGTCTGGGGCAAGTTTAGTAACTCAGGGTTAGATCCAAGTTTGTGGGCTTAAGGTATATACATTTTAGTGGGCCATCCTTAAGTAAAATGAGAACAAATATAAAATAAAATATAAATGTAATTATTTATTAAGAATGAGTAGGAAAATCACGACACATTATTAAAGGTTTTGATGGTCTAATCCTTGTTTTTTTTTATTTTTCCTAGAGAAACCAGAAATGCTCATACAGAAGTGCTTCCTATTGGTAACCTGGCTTCCTCTACTTGGAATAAGGCAGCTCCCCTAAGTCCCCAGCATTTCCAGGACCTGGCACAAGTGAAGAGTCCTAAAGCTTAAGCTTCATGGTAAATTTGCCTTTTCAAGTCTCTTTAATTCTTGATAGGCTTATGTGTAAAATAAGCAATAGTAATTTCCCCAGCACTGGGTTCTGTAAGAATTAATTGAAAGAACACATGTGAAATCACTTTGGATAGCTAATAGATTTTTAAAAGGTTGAGTGTATGTGTTTAGTGTTCCATGTAGGGCGTAGCCACATGCAGGACATGGAAATTAGAGTTAACACCGAGACAGGAGTGGCAGTGAACTCAGCTAAGGAGTATGTGCTGGCCAAAAAAAAAAAAAAAAAAAAATAGTGTTAGAAGAAGTCAGACACATGAAGTCTAACCTCAGAGCTAATGAAGTAGGGTGAGGAGAGAAAAAAATCAATGGTTAAAACACAGTGGTGCATCTAAAAGAGTTTTTTGTAAAGTGGATTTAGGATATGACTGTGATATATTGTTACCAGACATCACTACTTCAGTTCAGATGTGCTAATGTAAAAATTATGTGTGACACTGGAAATCAGAAAGTGTAGCCTTATGAGAATGGAGGCTTAGACTTGTAAATTTTGACGAAGAAGTGAGAAGTGAGCAGAGAATGTCCTGACAAATGAAAGAGCAACCTTGTCATTCTGTGCAGAACTGTGGAGGTTGCTCAATGGGAAAATGCCAGGGCTTCTACTGGCAGGAGAACAGAATAAGCAAAGGTTACATTTCAGCTCCATCACATATTAGCTGCTCAATCTTGGGCAAGTTGTTTATATTCCTAAGCATCAAGTATCAGTTTTTTCACCTGTAAAATGGATGTAGAACAATACCTGCTTTCAAGTTTTTCTTTTATTTATGTAGTGTTTTGTAAAGACATGCTGAGGTAACATCCAGACCTGAGAGCTTGAGAGGCAAATCCTCAATGATTCTGTATTTTGTTCCTTGTGGTCTATATTTTGCTTTGCAGGATAAGAAGAGGTAAAGATGTCCTAGGTTGTATGTGTGTGTGTGTGTGTGTGTGTGTGTGTGTGAGAGAGAGAGAGAGAGAGAGAGAAGTGGCTGGGTGCAAGTTTGATCACCAAGAAGTGACCAAGTATAGATATAACACAAGCTTTCTTGCACTGATCAACTAGAACCTTTCAAAGAAATTGTCCAGAGAGCATTCATGAACTTGCCCTTCCAAACAATGAGAATTATTTCCTCCAATTCTCTGCTTACCCAAACATTTTATTTTTAAAGCCAGACAGAGCCTGTTTCTGAAGTATGTCTATAACATCACTTCCTTATATTTCTGCATAGAGGCTTAATGGACAGTGGAATAGAGTATCAAAGAGCATTCAGTAAGATTATTGAATAAGATAACCCATGCTGTTCAGCAAGACAATTTAAAAAGCTTAAATTAAAAAATAATAATAAATAAACAAATAAATAAATAGATAAAATTAAAAAACTTTGTGGTACAATCAGAATACCCTCATTCTTCCCATTTGGACCCTCAGGTTCCACTGTCAACACTCATATGTATTCATATGTGACTGACATTGAAATGGCATTTTCCCTTAGCAATAAATTTTGACACATTTTTCCCAAGGAACATGTGGTGAGATTTCCGGCCCTGGTTGTAAAATGGCCCCTTAGGATCACCAACAGATATGGGAAGGGGCCCACTGGTCCCCCAAAGATGCACGTCCTTTGCCAACTCTGTTTAATGCCCATAGCAAATCCCACGTTGCCTTTTCTCAAAATCTTGAAGCCAATGTGGACTATTTGACATATTATTTAGGAGTTTCTATTTTGGTCTTTTAAAAAGATTTAAAATCCAAGAAAACTGAATGTGCTCAATAATAAAGGGGAGCTGAGTCTGATAGGAAAGTCCCATATGTTCTGCTCAGTCCCAGCCCCTGGAGAGACAATGCAGAACCTGAGTTCAAAATTTGCAAAGATCTAGGTTTTGTTTAGTTTGCTTTAGTTTGGATTTTTACATTTTCAGTTTCTATTTTTTATTTTTTGCTGAAAAAGTAAATTGCTTTGTGAAAATATTAGAAGTGGCCTTTTGACAGCCAGATGGGACTGAAATAAAATTTCCATTTTAGTCAAACTGGCTTCACACACTATGCAATTTTCTTTATCCCCCCAGTTTAAATTCAAGGCTCCTATAGTGATATCACACTCAATCAAAGCCGACAGGTTATTTCTATTAAAGTTTGGGGTTGAATGGAGACTAACTAGAATGGTGCTTCTATTGCTAATATTTCATTCGAGTGGCAGAATGCAATACTTCGGATGGAGTTAAGAAGATAAAATTTCAAGGGCTGCTGAAATTGAAAAACAGCTTGTTAGGGTAATTCAGCATATTTAAATAAAATCACTGTTGATTAGGAATCCCCCACACACACCATAAATTACAGACCTCCCTAATTCCATTGTTGTTCCTGCCTGCCTGCATCTTCCTGAGGATCTTAATTATTGTATTCTCAGGAGATATGGGCCTTTCGACACCAGGATGGGAGGACATCAGGAATAGAGGCTGTTGGCCTGCACTTCCTAGTTATTGTGCAAAATGAAAATAATTTTATTGGATAATCTCTGGAAGGGAGGGGAAAAATACACAGTTCTGCTCTCCAAAGACTTCAATAACTCTTTCAAACCTGTTGTGTTTTGTCCAAGCATAATAAAAACTAACTTCCTATAATCACATTGGCTTCTGTGAGAGCCAAGGCTGTGGCTAGGTGGGTATTATGAATTCAGAAGAAGAGAGAATAACAGTTTATTAGGCACACATCTATAAATGTAACTATCACTGTTCCTTTGGGCAGAGAAACAAAACTCAACTAAAAGAAAGTCCCTTGAAAAGAATCATTTAC
>PISX010016627.1:0-45644 GCA_004024625.1 Mellivora capensis
CCTGCTCATTCACACAGTTGGTAGGCCACACTGGTGCCGGGGACACCGCTGCCGGCAAGGCCACCATCCTACAGCTGTGTCCGATCAGCGACTCATGGCTCGGGGGCAGGCAGTTAACAGGTGACAACCAGGTGATAATGAGTGCCGTGGGACAAAGGAAGAGGGGTTCACCCTGCGGTCAGGAGGTTGTGGTGCCTGTAACAGAGTCATGAGCCCTTGATGAGGTACTACAGGTAATGCGGCCTTCGAGCAGTAGCTGGTGAGTGCTCGGCAAACGTACCATCCAAAATCACGTTCAGCTTTAAAACCCTGTCCCTGGTTCCCTATGTAAGGTCACCGGGCGCCCAGGGAACCGATGCCCCTCCTGGATGCACTCACAGCCTATAGCCTGCACGGCATGAGCACTGGCTGACAAAGAAGGAACTCACCTTCCAAGAAAGGTCAGGCTGTCTTACTCAGAAGTACTGCTCGGACACCCCAGGGCTGCAGTCCTGTCACTGGCGTGCTGTAGACTCTCCCTCCCGTGAAGCTGGAGGCCGTCTTGTGCAGTGTGACCGCGGGTGGAAGAAGGTTGGCCACTTGCTGATTTGCCAGAATTTGCCGTTGGCCTCGTCTGAGGATGCATGGAGTGTCCGCCGTGGCCCTCTCCCCCCGGGTGGCAGACAGCTGCTTGTCCTCACCAGGTGTAAGCAGTGTGGGGCCTCCCAGGACCCCTCTGACAGGAGATAGTTCCTGTCTCAGCAGGACCACAAAGCAGGCATCTTTCCGGGGAGCACCCATGTTGGGAGCACTTCGCATATTGCAAGGTTCCCGGTGTGTCCTCTCTCTGTAACACAGCCCCCACCCCCCACCCCCGACCAGTGCCCCAGGCCAAAACTGAGCAGGCTGCTAAGTGAAAGTCCCTCTCTCCCTCCTAAGTGGGACCCCGCTCAACTCCGCACACACGGTGGTATGAAGCCTTTGCCTTTACAGTCCTCCCTGCCTCGTGGCTGACCCTGCCCCAGGCAGCCAGTGCCTCTGGATTTCTGATACCCCAGCCCCGCACCCTGCTGTCTGCCCAAAGACATTCAGGAGTTCTCCATCCAGGGGCAAAAGTCTTCAACTTTCAAAACTGTGAGATGTGGTGAGAGAAGCATAGGCATTGTGGCCAGACGAGCCTGGGTTTGGATCCCAGCTCGTGTGCTCGCTGGGTCTGTGCCCTGATCCTAAACCTCTCAGAGCTTCAGTCTTTCCCTGGAAAGTGGAGGCGAGGCAACTACGTCAGAGGGGGAGTTGAGAGGTGTTAACTTGTGTCCAGCACTTAGCATGGCTCCTGCGATGTGATGCAAACACATAGTAAGCATTCGCTCCCCCACTTTTTCTCTTCCTTTGTGGGGCCGGACACCTGGTCAGGTGGAGAGTAGAGATGCTGTGTAAGAAGTCCTTCTGGGTTCTGCCCGGCCCTGTATTTGCTTCATCCTTAGCCTAGGTCCTTCTGGCAGCAGAATGGCTGCCACAGCTCCAGGCATCATATCCACATCCCTCACCATCCAGGAGAGAGCATCCGGTTGCTTGAACTGTGGCCCAGCCCTGTTGCTGGGCACAGGGTCAACCTGCCCAGACAGCATGGCTGCTGATGGTGGACAGGGCCATGGTGGCTGGATGTATTGGTATCTCTGCAAATAGTCTCTAACAGCACAACACAGAATAGAGTCTGTCTCACAGGAAGACTCCCTCGGAGCTCCCAGACTGGAAGCTCTGCAGCACACCTGACTGCCGACTCGGGCAGAGTTTAAATGCTCTGCATCAGTCCCTGAGTCTGAACACGTTCTTGCCTCTTCGGCCTAGCATCTGACGTCGGTCTCACACTGGTTTCCACACCTCCCTGGCAGCTCCGCTTGGCCTGCCGTAGCTCTCTCTGCCTCAAGATGCCTTCTGGGCACCTTCCTGCTCGGCCTGTGTCCTCGGCCCACACCTACATGCTCAGGTTTCAGCATCCACTGCTTCGGCCTCGGCGGGAAGCCGCCCTCTGAACCTGAAGCTTGATTCCAGTTGTCTTTGCAGGATGAGCCCAGGCTTCTACAAGAACGTGGTGAAGATTCAGAAGCACGTCACCTTCAACCAAGTGAAAGGCATTTTCGGTTTCAGCGACAGTGACTCCATCGGTAAGGAGTTCGCCATGGCCTGCGTCCTGGGGCGAAGCACCGGTGTCTGCCCCGGCGGCCTGTCGGGTGGCATCCCTCGCCCCTCGCCTCCCCACAGCGACCCCACGGGCAGGTCTTTCCCGGGAACCGGAGGAGCTGGTGCGATGCCTGCAGCCCCATTTCTGGGCCTTGACGCTGCACTTCCGGAGACCATCTGTCGCCCCTCAGTCACCCACTAAGAGGCTTAGAGGAAAGAAGGAGAAGTGTGGGGATGACTAGAGTTCCTCTGTCTGCTCGTGGGGTCCCAGCCCATGCAGGCGCCTCTAGTAGAGGCCAAAGCCTCCGTTTCCCCCATAAGAGGAGGGACTTGACCAGAAGCCCTGTGGTGCCCACCCTGCCCACCCTCACTGTCCGTCCATGGCTCGGCTCCCTGCACACACACTCATTTTCCGGGTACTTTCCGTGCCTGTCAGACACATCAGCCTTCTCCTAGACCCTTAGCTCCCAAAGCTAAGCATTGATCCCTGAGACTTGTGGGTCTCCTGATCCTCTTCCGTGTTTTGTTTCTGCGGCGCGGCTCTAGGCCGAGCACCCGCGAGCCCGGGTCACCTCCCCAGAGTGTGCCTGTGGGTGCCTCGTAGGAGAGTTTGCCCCGCCTGGGGCCCTGGCTGTGAGGGGACCTTCAGGGACAAGTGCAGAAATGCCATGGAGAGGCCTCACTGGGAGTCTTTTCACATGAGCAAGACCCTTTGATGTTTCAGTGAGATGCATTCCTGACAATTGGGGCATAAACTCTGTGCTTTTGAAAGGGTTTTTATCCTTGGAAGGCCTGCATTTCCTGGGAAGATGTCTCGGGGAAGGCGCACTGGGCAAACGAGAGACAGTAGACCTATGCCTAGCTGCACACTGTGCTGCCAGGCAGCCGGGTTTGAATCCTGGCCCAGCTGCCTGCTTGCTGTATATTAGCTGCGGCGGGCTGTGCCAACAGTCGGAGCCTGAAAGTCCGTGTCTGTAAGATGGGAGCCATATGGCACTTTTTCGTAGAGTTGGGAGCAGCAGACGGGCCCGGGGTTGGCCCCGAGCACAGCCTGGCACCCACACACAGGGAATGGCCACCGCTGCTCTGTATGTGAGCGGGGCGCTGGTGGTGGTGGCAGCGTGAGTGTGCCCACGTAGCATAGCTGGCGGGGGCTGGCCCAGCACCGCTCGTCAGAGGTCACATGAAGGTCGGTGCCCTTGGACCCCTCGTGCGGGTCTGAGCAAATAGCAGTAGCAATGTTAACAGCAACATCCAAAGTTCTGGAAACAGGCTTGGGTTCCAGGTACCAGAATTTATGCAGTTACAGGCGAGGAACAACTTACGTGCCTATGGGTAGAGATGGGCTAAACACTCCCTGCCACTTTACAGGATAGAAATACTTAGCAACCACCCGAGTGAGGGGAAAGTAGAGAGCGTGCAGTCACAGCAGAAATGCTGAGGGAAAGTGAGAAAACGGAAAGAGACCCACACTGGGACTGGAGATCGTCTCTCTTCCCCACTGTTCTGTGGTTTCAGATTCTCTTGAGTGATGGTCACTTCTTTAAAGGGGAGAATGGCTGTTCGTGTTCATCCCTTTTGCTGGGTGAATTAACCAGAACAGGAGTCAACGTTGTGTGTAAAAATACTTTGTTTACGCTTTACAGGGAAGATCAGCTTTCCCGCCATCCAGGCTGCCCCCTCCTTCAGCAACTCGTTCCCTCAGATCTTCCGAGACAAGACGGACATCCAGTGCCTCATCCCCTGTGCCATCGACCAGGTCAGCAGGCAGAGCGAGGCGTCCATCGTTCTGGGGTGCCGCACTCCTTGATGGGAAAGGAGGTTTCAAAAGGTGCTGGGCGGGGGGACAACCCAGTAAGCTGACTGGGAGCTGGGAGCTTCCCATGGAGGCCGCGGACGAACTCACAGGCTGACAGCCAGCCCATTTCTGCCAGCTGTCCTCAGAGTCCCCTCTCCCCCCACAGGATCCATACTTCAGGATGACAAGAGACGTCGCCCCCAGGATCGGCTACCCTAAACCAGCCCTGCTGCACTCCACCTTCTTCCCCGCTCTGCAGGGGGCCCAGACCAAGATGAGCGCCAGCGACCCCAACTCCTCCATCTTCCTCACGGACACCGCCAAGCAGATCAAGACCAAGGTGAGCACTGTCCAGGCCGGACGGACAGCCCGTGTACACAGAGCAGGCGTGCCTGAGACACACGCACACGCATGACGTGACTGTCCTTCCAGCGTCCTCTGCCACGGCGCTGGGTTCCAGGGTCAGGTACAGCCACTGCCTGCAAACTCCAGGCAGCCTGTCCCTGCGCCCAGACACCAGATGAACTTAACTCTGTGTCCTTCCATTTAGGCAAAATTTTGGATTTTTCTTCTCCTTTTTTCTTCTCTGCTTTTCTCACCAGGGCTCTGCTCTGGAAGCAAAGTCCTGGCAGTTTTCTTTGTTTTTAGGATTTTTTTATTTGAAAGAGAGCGAGAGAGAGCATGAGTGGGAGGGGCGACAGAGAGAAAGGGAGAAGCAGGCTCGATCCCAGGACCCTGAGATCATGACCTGAGCTAAGGCAGACGCTTAACGGACAAAGCCACCCAGACGTCCCATGGCAGTTTTTTTAATGATGGAACGTGTTCCACTACATTTCCAAGCAGCAGCCGTAGTCCAGCAGATGGACCGGGTGCTTTATGTTTTCTGGCTTGATTTCTCATGGGGAGATAGTGGGGAGCGCCTTTAGAGGGATGAGGGCCAGAGAGGATGACCAGCCTGGCCAAGGTGGGGCTTAGGGGCACATGTTCCCACAGAGACTGGGAACGGGTGGGGGCCCTTCATCAGGACAGTCGTGTCCATCCCAGCATGCATCGGGCACTCAGCAAATATTTGTCAGGTCACCAGAGAAATGAGAATTAGGAATCTATTTGAGCTTTTTTCTTTCCCAAGGCCCTGCTGCTGCTGCTCGCAGGGCCTGAACTGCCAGTACAGGTACTACCCCTCCCTGCCCCATGAAGCTGCTGACGTTTTATTTGGAATCCAGTGTGTGTTTGTGGGTGAGAACTTTACGGCAGGAGGGACTCAATCCGTATCTGAGGTGTGTGATGCCACCCTCCGCTGGTGCTGGCCCTTCCGGAGTCCCAGGCGGGTTCTAGCGGACAGCGAGGGGACCCATCATGTCCCGAGCCTCTTCCAGGAAACAGCCCCGCCGACTTCGCTGCCGTCTGTTGGAAGCTGCTATGTTCGGGGCTTGTTCTTGCCGTTTCGCTACTGGCTGGACCTTCCAAAGCCTGGAGTCCCGACGCGGGGGCGGGGGTGGGGGTTGGTGCTCCTCTTCTCTCCAGAAGGGAAGGCACTTTGTTTGGATTTTTAGTTGTTTTAAGGAGGTCATTTTTGGGTCCAAGGCATTTTTCATTCACTTAGGGACGAGCAAAGGCCCCGAGGGTGGGCGGGCAGTAAGTGTGAGGTCAGGAAGCACACAGCTGCAGAGGCCACAAGAGTTGTGAGCAGCCTGTGTGGCAGGACAGGGTCAGTCCCCACGCCCACCTTCTAGTCCAGAATCCACCTCACACCAGCCGGAGCGGGGCATCTGCCCCAGCCCTCCTGCGAACAGCAGCAGCAGCCGTGCTGGGCACTGCCACGTGCTCACCTGCGTCATCTCACTGAGTCCTGCCAACCACCGGGAGGCCATGTTCATCTTGTAAGCAAGGATGTCAAGACTCAGAGGGACCAGGCAGTTTCCTGCCTCCACACAGCTGGGGAGGGTAGGGGTCAGGACCGGACCCCAGCTCCCCCATTGCATGGGCCCTCCCATGGCCTAGAGTCAGGAACCCCAGGTTGTCTGTGCCCTGCTGCTTCTCTGCCATTGGCGAGTGACCTTGGGGTCCAAATGAGACATCTGTGAAGTGGGAGCGGCTGTACTGATTTCATAGGCTGGAGACAAGGCCTGTGCGGGATCGCATGTAAAAAGTGTTTGTGAGCTGTAAAGTGCACCCCAGATTTAAGAATTCAGTTGAGAATGAAGAGTCAGTCAGCTCCTTTGCGGGCTAGGCCAAAATAGGCCTTCCCCAGGCTGTCACACGGGCCCTGCCAGAGCCCCCAAACCAGGCCCTCCTACAGGCAGCCTTGGAACCTCGTCTTCGGGGACGAGTGTCTGTAATACAGTTTGCCAGCCTGGCTGGCAAAGAGATCCCTATAGCACCCCTGCCCAGAGCTGGCTTTGGGTCCCAGGGTGGGGGTTCAGAGGGCCCACCGCGCCCTGGGTCGGCAGGCCAGCTCACCTGTCCCGTTGGATTGTAGCAGCCAGAGCGTGCCGGCTCTTGGAGTTTGGCCCTTGAATCAAGCTCCCTTGTCCCTCAACCCAGACATCCTCGCCAGGCAGTTCCCTTTTACACCAGACCATACTGGTTTGGGTACATCTTACTTCTGTCATTTTGGACCCTGGCCCCTGCATTGTGGTCCCCACAACCAAGGCTGCTTTCCGTCCTAGCCCAGATCCATTTTCCTGTTGGTTTCCCATAAGCAAGGCCCCAGCCACACTGGGGACCGGCCAGTCCAACACCAGGCAGACTTAAGCCACTATCAGAAGACTGGTCAGCCTGGCTCCGCCATCCACTGCCACATATAGCAGGTCCTTGACACTGCGCCCCGTTTTCATCTGTAAGGTGGAGAAAGCAGTACAGAGGTCATCGGGTTGTTGGGGATTAAGTGATGTGATTATGCTGATGCCCACCGTTCTCGGTACGTCGGTGTGCCATCGTGGGACGAGGGGCCTGCCCAGCAAGGAGTAGTGCGTAGGCAGCAGCGGTACCCATGCGTCTTGGAAAACATGCAGCAGACACGCCTTTCCTCATCTTGCTGTCAGACGAGGACTGAGAAGTGTCCCGGGGGTTGTCTCTCTTACCCAAAGGACCTTGTGTCCGTCCATCCCCGGAGGATGCTTCACCCACATTCCAGCTCTGTTCTGTGTTTCGTGGGGGTAGGGTCCAGAGCTAACCTCCCCCACCCCTTCAGTTGGCCGCATTGGCACGGACCCGGGCTCACCGGGCAGGCAGGAGCATTTTGTGGGGCTCCTCCTCCCAACCGTGAGCCCCAGCCTCCTGCCCAGAGACCTGACGGGGCAGAAGGCAGCCACTGGCCCGACTTGCACCCTCGGCTCCCAGCCAGCCTCCACGCGCAGGGCAGCCCGGCCCAGCTAGCACCTCGGTGCTCTTGCCGCCGCAGGTCAACAAGCACGCGTTTTCCGGAGGCAGAGACACCGTCGAGGAGCACAGGCAGTTCGGAGGCAACTGTGACGTGGACGTGTCCTTCATGTACCTGACCTTCTTCCTCGAGGATGATGACAAGCTCGAGCAGATCAGGAAGGTGAGGCCACAGGCTGCAGGGTCCAGCCTCTCTCGTGGGGGGCGGAGGGGGGACGGGGGGTCTGGCAGCCGAGCTTAGGGTGGTCGGAGCCTCAGCGCTGGGCCTTGGCAACAGACCCTCAGCTGAGACGAGGTGAAAAGCGAGGAGGTCTGTCTGCCCTTAGCCATGCGCCAGGAAGCCCGGTGACAGTTCACAAAGCAAAGCACAGACTGTGGTTGCCACCCACAGCGGTCTCCCTGGCCGCACACCACAGACCGGGGGACTCCAAAGGGACAGAATGACAGTTCTGACACCGCCTGCTCCGAGTCAGCGGGGCCTCGCGTGGCTGTGGTGCCGGCAGGGCCCCAAGGCTCGCCCAGGGGAGGCGAGGGTCCTGGTGTGGCCTCTCGGCAGCAGTTGGGTGAAAAGTAGGAAGAGCCCAAACAGTACATGTGGCTTTTCCTCGGGTTTTCCGGTCCTCGGAACCTTCCCACGGAGGTGATCCTGACTGAGGACTCTCCGTGCAAACACGTTAAAGCTGGTTGTAGCGAACAGTCCAGGGCGGACTGCACAGCGCGGGGGTCGCTGTGTCGGAGCTACAGGAGCGGGAGGCCGGGAGGGCGCTGCTGGCTGGCTGGGTGCGTGGAGCTCCACCCCGCAGAGAGGAGGTCGGGGCGGGGGGGCGGCGGCGACTCGGGGCTGCGCGGCAGGCGGGGTCCCTGGCATTTGAAGAAAAGCACCGGGTAAGGTGCACGTCTTTGGACTTCCGGGCACCACCCCTGCGCCAGGCTCTGCGTGGGTGCTGCGGGCTGGGCTGGCGCCCAGAGGAGGCGGGGGGCCAGGCACGTGAGCCGCCTGTCACTGTGGTCTGTCTCCTTCCGGGTAGGACTACACCAGCGGCGACATGCTCACTGGCGAGCTCAAGAAGACGCTCATAGAGGTGCTGCAGCCCTTGATCGCCGAGCACCAGGCCAGGCGCAAGGAGGTCACAGACGAGATAGTGAAAGAGTTCATGACTCCCCGGAAGCTGTCCTACGACTTTCAGTAACACTCCTTTTATATGTGCTTATAAAGAGATGTAATTTACCAATAATTCCAGCCCAGTCAAATCAGCACTACCCATAGGCTCTATCACACGGTAATTACTGGATGGTACCTGGAAGCCCTGTGTGTGTGTCCGTGCCGTTTTTTCCCGTGACGTCCTCCTTCCTGTCTCTCGTGGGCCAAACCCTTGGGGTCCCTGGGTGCTGGCTAACGTTCCATGGTCAGACTGGAGTCTCCCCCACAGAGCAGACCCCCATGTGGGACCTTTGGCTCCATGTCCACAGGCAGCCTGTCCGGTGCATAGGACAGGACAGCCGCTGCCGGTACCCACACACTCTTCAGACCTGCTCTGTGAAGGAGCGTGGGGTCTGCGTACCTCAGTCAGAACGGCATTAGCTTCAATCAAGACGTGCTTTGAAAAGTTTACGTGCAGCAGTGTAATGGGCACAGGTGAAATTCAGGCTGTGCCCAAGGAAATTTAGAAGAAGACTTGCCAGCTGAAAGCTTTGCTAAACGTTTGGCTCCAAGAGCTCCCAGCTTGAAAGCTGCTTTTCACGTTGAATACTGGCCCAAGTTGGCCGGACTTTGCGAAATTGAGTCTTCTGTGGGCGAGACTCCGGTTCCCTTACCACACTCCGGACCATGCATGCACCTGCTCCAGGAATCGTGCTTTTCCCCCCGATGTGCTAACACTCCGTCCACCAAGTAATCCCTGACACTCCGCCCTGAAAGCCAATGGCCGCTTCGCGCTGGTCGTGCCAGATGCTGAGGGCTCTGTTGTCTTTACAGATGCTTTTGTTTTGACACTTGACTGGCGTGGAAGTCTTTCTGCACAGAGCAGTGCCCCGGGCCAGGTGGACATAGCTAGAAAGCGCGTGGCAGCCCTCCAGGCCCCGAGCGGCCTGTCCCCGGGAGGCTTGGTAAACTGTGCACCCTGTGTAGTTTGGAAAAGCGGAAGACCTGTCTCAGGGAAGGCCCTGGCTTGAGGGGTCTGTGCTTTCTGGAGGTGCAGGGTCCACTCCCTCATGCCGCTCATTGGCGTGAATAAACTTCCTTTGGTCCTGCCTGTGTCACTGTGCTCTGTCTGGGCTTCAAGGAGGGACCAAGCCTGCTTCGGGCCCAGGGCAGGGCTGTACCAGCTGCCGAGTGCGACAGCTGCTCCAAGGGTGGCCCTCGTGTCCACGGGGTTACCCGGAGGGGACATGGAGTGGAGACACAGCCTGGAAGCCCCCGTGGCCCCAAGGTGCAGGCTCCCAGGAATCCGCTGGGAGGTAGCTTGTTTGCCTTCTAGCCCTTGGCAAGCACCCCGCTGCTGGCTGTCACAGCTCATGGGACGCTTCCAGCCGCCCAGCAGGGATGTCGCAGGGCACGGCCGTGGGCTGGGCAGTGTGGCTGGTGCAGGAGCCGCCTGTCCGCCTCAGGCCTTGCAGGGATGAGCCCCGGGCTCCCTCTACCTGCCTAAGCTCACTTCCAGGTGGGGAAATTGACACTTGAGAGAGGCAGTGTGGGTTGTCCAAGGCCACCCACTGCCTTTGTGACAGGCACGCCTGTCCTGCTTCTTATCTGCTGTGTCCACACGCTCAGAGGGCCCGTTGCACAAATGAGGGCACCGAGGGTCCTCCCCTGGCCTCAACACCCCCCTGGCCAGAGCCTCCAGCCCCCTCACCTGGCTGGCTGCGGCCCTCCATGGCTAAGGGACATCTTGTCGCTCCCTTGCCCCTATGTCACAGGTGCACTGAATGGATAAAACGAGGGTGGCAGAGTACCAGGGCAGGAGAGCACATCACCACTGGGCCGCCCCTCCCTGCACAGGCCACGTGACTTTGGGCAGGCCACATAACCTCTGGGGTCCCCCACCCCCACCATACCTCATGCTGGGGTCTTGAGACAGTGCCCTGGGTTAGAGGTCAGGTGACCTCTACCTTGTCACTGCTGGCAAGGGCCACAGCTCCTCCCACCCCCAGTTTTCTAAAAAAGCAGGTTCTAAGGGGATCCCCTGGGTTAGGACAGACAGGTGCAACAGCCCAGCAGTCGCTGGCAGGAGGTCAGGTCGCAGCCCCCATGGTGTGGGGACTCCTGCCAGAGGAGTTCTGCCAGCCTGGGATTGCAGCTGAGCTGGGGCTGGGGACGGGGCACCGTGGGGAGAAGGGAGCTCACAGTCCAGGACAAGAACAAAGAAGGGGGTTCTCTGCCATCTGATAGATGAGCTCTCCCAGGGAGTTCTATGTGCCTTGGCCCTTCCCAGAGGCCCATAATTCTCCCGTCTGCTGTGGGAGCCCTGGGGACACCACCCTTGATCTCCCACTTGAAGTTTCAGGTGCAGCCTGAACTTCGTTAAGGTGACCATGGTTAATGGGAAGACCCAGCCGGTCCCACCTTCTCGGCTCCTTTTCTAAAAAAAGGGGCTGGGTCAGCTCTGCAAAGGGCCTTGTCACCTAGAGAACATGAGGACCTGGGGCCAGGCCTTCCTGCAAAGCCATTTCGCTAACGTCAGTGCAGCCAGCGGCTCAGTGACCCAGTCCCCACACTACCCCCTGGTGACTGGCAGAGCCTGGAGTACTGCCAGTAATTCTTCCCAGGCTAAAGCGAACGGGTACTAGAGGTGTTCTTGCCAGAAGTGGACATGGCGTCAGGGTTTTGATGAATTATCAACCTTTTGTTAGTTGGTAGGTACCCTTTTCCCAGCACCTGGCTAGAACGCCAGCATCTTTCACTTGAAGCCGGATGAACTTCCTGGAATCCAGGGCAGGACTTCCCTCATTCCACACCCGGTGAGCACCTACCGTGCTCCAGACCCTGTGCTGGACAGAGTCCAAGTCAGACGTGGGTGGAGCGGGGGGGCGAAGGGGGGCAGATGAGTGACCAGGGAGCCATGACCCCGTGGGAGCCTAAAAAGCCGCCCAGTGGTCGGGCTGCTGGTGATGCCTGGGGAAAGGGTGTTCCTGGCAGAGAACACTGGGTGTAAGCAAATGCTTGGGTCAGTATGATGGAAGCAGACTGGGACGAGAGGGAAACCGGGAAAGAGTTTCTGGAACACAAAAGGTCCTTCGGTCCAAAGACATGGTCAAGGCCAGGGTCTGTGAATGAGGATAATCGAGGCAGGTGTTGGTCGGCTTTACCAGAGCCCTGGCCCCTGATAGCCCCCCCGTGACTGGAAGCCACGTGGTGCGGACAGGAGGACTCCAGAAATGCGGGCGCGAGTCTGCCCCCACCCCCGCCACGGTGGGCAGGCCCCGCTCCCTCTCTGAGCTGTTTGCTCTCTGGTGTCGGATTGTTGTGATGACCCATGTAGGACCTGGCACCCCCTCCCTGACCTCTCCAGGCCCCTGTGGAATGGTGGCTCACGGCCAATTATCCAGGCAGCGGAGGGGCCAAAAGGGGGTGGGTTTGGGGTGGGGTTAGTGAGGAGAGCAAGTCTTATGCTGAAGGCTGAGTGGCCTCCCGTGGCCCGGCTCAGCGCCCCGAAGGCCAAGGGAGTGGAGCCAGCCAGAGTGCTGGCCTCAGTGTGCCCATCCGCGTAGTGGGAACACTGGCCATACAGGTCTGGAGAGCTGGGCCTCTGAGGACAAGCAGATCGCCCGCCCCACAGCCCACAGAGCAGCAGCACTGAGCAGGCTCAAAGACATTTTATTAACAGCTCTCTGCTGAGGCTCCGGGATCTCCCAGAGGGCAAGGGTCCGGGAGCAGGTCTGGCTGTGGCCGTCCGGTCAGTGCCCTCTCTGAGCAGCCCGGTGTGGGGAAGCAAGCGGGCCGATGCCCTAGAGCTCACCAAACAGCCGAGGAGCTGCATGGGGGCCCCACGGGGAGGGCGGCCAGGGGACAGCAGAGGACCGGATGGAGGCGCAGGGATGCTCTGAAGACGCAGGCAGCAGGGCGGGGTGACCAGGAAGCTGGAACCCCGACGACATGCTCCAGCGACTCCATGGAACAGATGTCCTCATCCAAGAGGCCCACTCCTCCCTGGCCGTGTGACCCTCGCGCCAACCCCAGGCTGCTGGCAGATGGGCCCCTCAGACTCCCTGTGGTCCTGTAGCCCCAAGCACAGCGACTTGGGCTCCAGGAAAGCTCAGGCTGCCCTGGGCGGCGGCTCCGTGGGCCCAGACCCCAAGACTCTCCCGCGCCTCCTGCAGCCCCCAGGACCTCAGGAAGTTGTGGCGGGTCAGCCCTGGGGGGCATCGGGACTGGCTATGCGGACAGGCCCCTGATGAGCCGCAGCACGGCTTCGTAGGCGACAAAGACCACCATGTTGACGGGGAAGGCACGACAGCAGTTGAGCGTCAGCCCCTTGAAGAGGACCCGCGGCCCCTCCTCACGCACGCTGGTCACCACGCAGTGCAGGAGGCCCCGGTAGCGCCTCTGGCCCTGCCCGTCCGCCTGCAGGCGTGACTTGATCACGTCCATGGGGGTGGCCACGGCCCAGGCCAGGACCCCAGCACAGCCCCCGGCCACCAGCACGCCCAACACATCTGCAGGAAGAGAGCCGCGACCGCCTCAACCCCCCGCCACCCGGGCAGGGACATGGGGGGTCCCCAGAATAGAGCTCGGGGCTCACGCCCCCGACAGGTGAAGCCACACGGCAGGTCTGTCCCACTGCTGGGGTGGAGGGCACGGACGTTCCCACCCCCGGTGGGGGAGCTCTGCAGCACCCGGGTTTGGCCCGAGCGTGTCCACACCACCTCCCCCCAGCTCAAGGGCCCCTGTGCTGGGCCCCCCCCCCCGCCTGCCAGGCCCCGGGCCCCCTCACCTGGCTGGCTGCGGCCAGCGGGCGTGAGCTGCTCGCAGAGGATGGTGTAAGACAGGAAGTAGGTGGCGAAGGAGTGGCCGTCGCGGAAAAGCAGGGCCGAGCTGCCCTTGTAGAGACCCCGCAGCCCCTCCTCGCGGGCCACCGTGGCCAGGCAGTGCAGTGGTCCTCGGTACTTGGGCCCAGGCCCGGAACCGGCAGGGGGCGCGGGACACAGCGGAGGCGCGGCCGAGGGCAGCGAGGCTGAAGGGCGCCGCTGCTGCGTCTGCGTCTGCAGGCGGACCTTGGCCACCTCGGTGGGCGAGGTCAGGAACACCTGCCGCCGAAGGAGGCGGGTAAGGAGTGCAGGCTGCCTGCACCCCGCTGGGCTTCGTGCCCCCACGGCAACGCCCCCCAGGGGCCCCTCCAGGGCTGGCCCACCGGGCCCGGTGCCGCGGGGTTCAAAGCTCCGCTTCCAGCGCTGAGCGGCCTGACACACGAGAAGGGTTGGGTAGATGCCTGCGACTCGGGCTCGTGGAGTATCTATCACTCAGTTAACATGTGAAGCACATCCGTGTACCATGTAGTTAGCAGAAGTCGTGTCAGAAGACTACAGTACTCGGTGCACTTAATAACATGAGTAAGCGACATATTACTAACAAAACTGGCTGCCGCTCTGTGGGTCCTCATACCTGACTCCGTCCCGGGGCTCTCCACTCTGAACCCTACTGGAGCTTCACCACGCCTCTTACTGGTGAAGAGACAGAGGCTCCGAGAGGCTCCCTGGCGTGCCCAAGGTCACCGAGCTAATGAGAATCAGCTGGGCCCTCACCCACCACCCCGGCCCTCATCCAGTCGCTGCCCTGCCCCAAGCCTGGGTTTCCCCTGCTGCAGGGCTGGGTGGCCTCCCGGGCGGCTCTCTCAGCCTCGCCCGACCCCGCAGTCCTGAGGGGCCCCACCCCCCACCCCACTCACGCGGACCAGGCCAGAGGCAAATCCGGACACCGTGATGTCAGTCTTGGCGGGCTTGGCGTCGGGGCTGCCATAGCGAAAGCGGCAGATGCGTGCCAGGCAGTGGCGGTAGGTGCCAAAAGACACGGACGAGACCAGGGACACGGTGCACACGGGCAGCGAGAGGCCTCGGTAGAAGCCCCACACCTGGCGGGCAGACAGACCAGACCCGAGGGCCTAGTCAGGCCAGAGGCCCAGCCAAGAAGAGGGCCACCCCGGGGGGCCCAGGCCGAGTGGGCCGGCTCTCAGCCCTGCCCTGGCCTCCCTGACTGTGGGACCTCAGGCCCGTCTCTCACAGCCAAGGCTCTGTGACCTAAACTGGGTCCCATCACTCTCCAGGTGATGTGAGGGACTGAAGAGACAGATGGCCAGGCTGGACCTAGGACAGCTATTTGATGATGATGATGATGATGTTGAATAGCGTGCTTTACTGTTGCTGTTTTCTTATCCGTTCACCCCTGGCTCGCATCGAGCCCGAAGTTCACGTTGCTAAGTATCCCTGAGTCCCTCCTCTGGACTGGGCTCTGAGCTGCACATGGGGCAGCTAACGGTGCACCCACCATGGTGTTCAAGGGGTGCCCAGCCTGGAGGGGACAGAAATATAAACACTCGGGGCCCCTCCCTGACCCCCAAAGGCCCCAGATGCCACCCGTGGACCCTCTCCTGAAGGCGGGACCTCATTCTGGACGCCTCCTAAGTGCTGGACACGTGGCACTCATCCTCAGAGAAACCCAGCAGTTTGGTACAATCCCTCCCATTTGGAAGGTGACAGAGCTGAGCTCAGACAGGGCTGGCTCATTGGGAGTGGCAGGCCTGGGGCCGAGGCCCTGACATCCTCTTGCCCATTACCGCGGGCCCCGGCCTACCCGCTCTCGGCGATACGTGTCCCGGGCGCAGTGCCAGATGCCCCTGTACCTGGGCTCTGTCTGGATCTTGACCTGCGAGAGAAGCAGACTTCAGGAAAGGGTGGCTTCAGGCCGACAGCAAGGTCAGTAGGCCTGGGGGAGGGGACAAGCCAATGCCTTGATTGTCAGAGGCGTGTTGGCGGACCTCGGGCGGAGCAAGGACCGGGAGCCCCTGTAAGACAAGAACCCTGACGCACAGGTGAGAAGAGGGGCTGGCGTAGTCCCGAGGAGTGTGGGGAGGGCTGGTCTGATCAGCCGGCCAGAAAGGTCTCCTGGCTACGGATGGATGCAGGAGACTGGGAGGGCAACCTGATCCCAGCCAGGGGTCTTAGGGTGGGCAGTGGAGGCCTGGCCATTGCCATACCTTCACCGTGTCCAGGGGGTAGCCCACAGCAACACCGCAGACACCTGGAAGGAAATCAGAGGGACCGGCTGAGGAGCAGCACAGCCCGACCTTGTCTCATGGCAGGAGGTGAGGGTGAGCCCCGACCAGCTCCCGCTGAGCCTGGACACACGCTCCCCGTCCACACTGTGTCTCATCAGCCCTGAGCACACGGCTGCAGAGAAAGCAACTGAGGCTCAGCCAAGCTGCCAGAAATCTCTCCTTCCATGTCTTGGCCCGGCGATGCCTCATTCCAACAGTCAGGGACGCATTTCGACACCTGCCAGGCCCTGTCTCCAAGCCAGGCAGCTCTTGTCCTCAAGCCTTGAAGGGTCTGTCTGCGCTTCACCCATGGGCTGTGTATGTAGAAGAAGGGCACAGACCCTACAAAGGCCAGCAGGTGGGAAATCCCAGGTCACCCAGGGCTCTGCGAAGGAATGCCTGGAACCACAAGTCTGCGTGGAACAGAATGGGACGTGAGGCTTTCTAGACCAGGGCCCTCTCCCTGCAAAAGCCCAGGTGCCACCATCCTTTCTCTTTTTGCCAAAGCCTCAATGTCCAAGCCCTCAGCACTGCCATGGGGAAGCCAGAGACCCACAGAGCCCTGGGGTTACATAGCCTGGGGGCGAGGGGTTGGTGAGGGCCACCTGAGGACAAGGCACTTGGGGGCTCTGCCCTATTTACTAGGCATCCCAGGACTCAATACGTGTGCATGAATGAATGAACGAGTGTGAGGAAATGAACAAAGGACTGACTGAATGACTTGATTTGGAATTACCCTCCTTGACTCTCGCAGAGACCCCACCGAACTCCTACTCACTCATCAACGCCCCACCACAGCTTCACCTCCTCTCTGGAGCCCTCCAGACCCCTGAATCTGGGCTGCCTCTGTGCCATTAAACATATTGATCACAGCCCCGATCACGTGGTTTTGCTGCTGTCCCACGCATGCCATGTCTGTCCTCCACAAGGACAAGACCCAGGTCTTCGAGAGCCCTTCCTGGCTTTGTGATCTTCGCCAAGTCAAGCTCCTTCCTTCTCTGAGCCCCCTCCTTAGGGGGCTAACATGCAGGGAAGCAGCTGGTCTTAGGCCCAGCACATAGTCACACCTCAGAAATGTCACCAGAGACCCAGGGCTCCAGCCTGTCCTGGGTCAGCACTGCCCTCCCCGCCTGAGGGAGGAGGACACTCCACACCATTCCCAGAAGTATCGACCAGTACCCTTGCTGTTTCACAAGACAGGGCAAGGCCAAGGGTGCCTCGCTCAAAATAGGCTCCAGCCTGCAGGATGGAGGGTGGGGGGGGTGGGGGGTGGGGGAAGACCTTCCCATCCCCCACCTGTTTCCCAGCGGGCTGTTACCTCTCTGGATCTGTCTTTTGTAACCAGCCATTTCCCCAGGAGGGAAAATAGTTTGGGATGCCAATAGGCGGGTCTGGCCAGGGCTCCGCAGGGCCTCTCCCCCTCCCCGCCCACCCCCTGCAGTCTGCATTTCCGGATCCAGGCCTGTTTATCCTCACTGTCCACCCTCCCCCTACCTCTTCCTTCCCACAGCTGGGCCATTCCTCCCCACACTGATGGCTGTGAACCTTCCCCCACCCACCGGGCAGAGACCACCTCTGCGCACCCCCATTCCCGCCTGAGGCCCCCGGCTGAGAGGGCCTGGCTGTGCAGACTCACCTCCCCCTGCTCTGCCTCTCAGCACGCGCGGCCCACACCAGGGCCTCTTCCAGAGCCCCTGACACCCCACTGCCACTGCCAAGGCCCAGCACTTCCCCACACCTCCTGGTCCCCCACTGCCCCCTGCCCCTCCATGTCCATTACCTCCGATGGCTCCAGCCACAAAATCCATTGACAGGGCTGTGTTGGGAAAGGCCCTGGGTCTGCCTGCCTGACAGCGGTCTGCCACCACCGGGGTGGCCTCGACCAACTCGCCAGCTGCTGGCCGGCCTTAAATAGCCGGGGCTGGGGGAGGGACAGGAGACGGGAGCCTGCTGACCAGTAGCCTCGAAGGCAGAGGCCCTGCGGGTCAATGCCCAAACGCAGGCACTGGGCAGCTGGACTCCCTCCCACACACGCCCCCAGAGGACCCTTGTCCCAGTGCCCTGGGCACCCAGGGGTCAGGGAAGTATGCGAGAGGCCGCAGGAGGTGGCAAGGCTCACTGTCCACACTGCCTGCAGGGCTGGGCCCTGGGGCAAGTGCACACATCTCTGGGGAGGTCCGAGGATGGGGCTGCGGTGCCCCTGTCCTTCCAAGCCCAAGTTCACGGGGTCTTCGGGCCTCCCCAGAAGCACTGGAAGCTCCATCCTACTCACTCAGCAAACACCATCGGAGCTGGGGCTGCACTGAGGAGGACCAGCTGTCCTCAAGAGGCTCTAGCGGGCAGGAGGGAGTGGGGGCGAGCCTGGGAAACCTGCACGAGCCCCTCTTTTCCCCACCACGAGCAAACACGGGTCCCAGCCTGGCATCTGCTCTGAGTCCTTCACACTGCCCTGACCCCACACTGTCCGTGTGCACCCACATCTGTTTCCCGTTCCCCCGGCCCTGCCGGGTCTGCCTCTGCTCAGCCCCCAGCACTCAGCACTGACCAAGCCCTGAGGGCCCCAAGCCCTGTGGGACCCACTCCTAGGGACCAGCGGCCAGGTTGCTGACTAGGCCACTCACGAAGCCAGGGCGCTCCTGAAGGGGAGGTGGGGCTGATGGTCCCTATTTTACAGATGGAACCACTGAGGCCCAGAAAGGGGATTTGCCCAAGGCCATGTGGGTGGCGGGGCCGAATGTGATCGCCAGACACTCTGGAATGACCAGCGCCTCTCTGATGCCGAGGGCCAGGCCCTGATGCCCATGAGCTTTGTCCCCATGGCCTTCACCCAGTGGGCCCTCCTGGGGGCTCAGCACGTTCTCCCCTAAGATCCATAGGGCAAAGCTGCGAGGTGGCCCCGGGAGCCCTCAGGTTTAAGGAGGCTGTGCACGTGCCCAGGACCACACAGAGTGAGTGTCCTGCTGGCCAGAAAGCTGGCAGGACCAGAGTGGAGGGATCCACGGTTCAGACCGTCTCATCCAGGTGGCCCTCGGGTTAGGGACTGTGTGTCTGCCTGTTTTCTTGTGTTCTGACGGGTGGACGCAGGCTGGGTGCTGATGGAGGGGCAGCCCCATCCCTGCCTGCCTGGCCACTGCAGGGTGAAGGGGGGACAGGCTGGCAGTGGCGGCTGCCATGTCAGAGGGCAAAGGGCAGGATGGAATCCACCCCAGTTGTGTGCGGATGCCCAGCCTCACCATCTGCTTGGGAACCAGGCTGTTTGCATTCAAAGATTTTATTTATTTATCTGTCAGACTGAGAGAGAGAGAGAGAGAGCACGCGAGTGCACAAACACAGCAGGCAGAGGAAGAAGCAGGCTCCGGGCTGAGCAGGGAGCCCGATACGGGACTCGATCCCAGAACCCTGGGATCACAACCTGACCCGAAGGCCGACAGCTCACCAGCTGAGCCACTCAGGCGTCCCACCCGGGCTGTTGCCATTCAAAGCCAGCTCTGAGACCACAGCAAGACAGGAGTCCCTGCCTCGTGGCTCTTACATTCTTGGGAGACAGACACCGAGAGATGAGATGACAAGAGCACAGAGACGGAAAACAGCAGTGAGTGCCAAGGACAGAGGCAGAGGAGGGAGGAGAAGAGGAATGAGTGGGGGTGAGGGGCAGCAGCCCAAGACGGTGACATAGGAGAAAAGCGTGTTTTCCCCCGTCACTGCAGCCAAGTATCACCCGCCCTTTGTCTCCAGGACGAACGTGCCCAAACTTCACCCTTCTCCTCAGCCGACCCGAAAACACACCACCTCGCCCTCCGGGGCGGCAGCTCCCCAGCCTGCTGTGAGCTTCCAGCAGGGAGGGCCGTGCCAGACCCGCCTCTGAGCCCACAGCACCCAGCACGGGGCAGGCTGGTGGGAGAAAGCAAGCCGGTGGACAGATGGGCAGATGGGAGGACAGACAGACAGAGGGACTGCAGGATGGACAGATGGCTGGCTGGGGTGGAGGGGTGGGGGGGTGAGGGGACTGACAGTGGAAAATACAAATGAATGAACAGAGTCAGGGGGTCACCTGCCCATCCTTGGCTTGAGCTGACACAGGAGGTGGCAAAGAGGCCGTTGGGTGGCTGGGCAGGCAGGGGTCTTGGCCCAGGAGAGTCCCACGTGGTCTGGAGGAGAGCTCGGGCGGGGGGCCCCCCAAGCCTGGGTTTGGCTCCAGGCTCCGCCTCTCCCAGATGGGTGGCCTTGGGCCCATACCTCTCTGGGTGTGGGGCAGAGAGCAGAAGGCAGAGTCCAAGGGAACCTCCTGGGGCTACTCCTCTCAACAGGCAGCTTTGCTGATCAGCACCAAGGCCGGCTTTAGGCCTTCCTCCGCCCACATCAGGACCCCTCCAAGTGCGGCCCCCCCACCCCCAGGGCTGGTCTTCTGGGAGGAGGCAGATACCGCACAGGAAACCCCAGCCTGGGCCACCACAAAGGGCTCCGGGAACAGGGGGTGGTGCTGGCCCCACTGGACACAGGGACTTGCTGGCCAAGGGGCCAGACACATTCCAAAATGCATTTTTACATTTGATAAGAAAAACCATAACTCTATAAGTTATTTTTTTTAATTTTTTAAAAGATTTTATTTATTTATTTGACAGAGAGATAGAGAGTACAAGTAAGCAGAGCAGCAGAGGGAGAGGGAGAAGCAGGGTCTCCGCTGAGCAGGGAGCCCAATGCGGGGCTCGATCCGAGGACCCTGAGATCATGACCTGAGCTGAAGGCAGCCGCTTAACCCACTGAGCCACCCAGGCGCCCCTATTTTTTTTTTTTTTTAATCCAGTTCAGATCTGGGTCCTACTTTCCAGTCAAAGGCAGGCAAACATAAACATTATCTTTTTTGATGTTTTTTGGTTTTTTTGTTTTACTTTGTTGGGGGAAGGGCAGAGAGAGAAAGAGAATCTCAAGCAGGCTCCACGCCGGCCCAGAGCCCAGCACCAGGTTTGATCTCACCGTCCCAGGATCATGACCTAAGCAGAAAGCAAGGGTCGGACGCTCAACCGACTGAGCCCCGCAGGCGTCCCCACACATTTCCTTTTTCACGTGATTTTGTAGTTTGCTTCTTTCTGTCATCTTCTTTCTTCTTTCCGACGTGCCTGAGATGCCTTGCCCACCATGGCTCCCAGAACTTCCCCGCTGTGCATGTCCTGCGGTGTGGCCAAGGGTTGGCCAGGGGCCGGGGACAGAGACTGACCCAGGCTTGGCCCTGGTCCTGCCCGTCCTCACGTGTGACCCGGGAGCCTAGGCCTCAGGGACCTCACCTGTGAAGCGGGGATTCCACTACCCGCTGCCATCCAGCTATGGGAGTCCTGAGGGGTCAGCGTCTGGAAAGCCCTGGGAGCCGAGTCTGGCAGGCCGTCAGTGCGCCACGTGTCACCGCGATAATTTAATTCACAACTGATAGAAGTTGGCTCGTTTCCAGCTCAGAACAGAAAGTCCTCCCACAGGCCTGCTTTGAGGTCTTCCCTTGTTTCCTGGGGTACACTCTCGGAGGGAGACGGCCGAGTCAAAGATACCCGATCTATCTTTCATTTTCACATACTTTGGGGTAGGATTTGGAGAGGTCGAGGAAGGGCAGTGGGATTTCCGGGCAATGGACATAGGCCAGGAGCCCCCGAGTGGGCATGGGGACCCAGGCTGGCTCCAGAGACTAGCAGCCCTGGCATTTCCAGGAAATGGGGCTCTAAGATCAGGAGAGCCCTGGTTCTCACCCAGTCACTCTGTGACCAGGAGCAAGCCGCCTTCCCCTGAGTCACGGTTTCTCCATTTATAAAATGGGACAGGAGATGAGAGCGTCCTCTCGGGGCTCGGCCCTGCCATGTTCCGCTGGGATCTCTGTAATGCCCCGCTGGTGGCTGCAGACCACACGGCCCCAGGGAGGGGGGAAGTGAGCATGTCCCCACCTTTGGGAGGAGGGTGTCTCTGGCATCTGCCGCTGGCCCTAGACCCTTGGGCCTCTCCACAGGACGACTCCCGACAGACATGGCTCCCAACATCCCCCCCAGAGCTGGAGATCAAAGAGGGGGAGGTAGGGGGTAGCACGATGCCTTGGTGACTGTCTCAGAAGTGACACGCGGTCATTCCTACTGCTTTCTATTCCCTGGAGGTGACCCGGACCTTCAGCCAGGCTCGGTGAGAGGGGACTTTGGAAGTGGGGAGTGTGGAAGGATTAGTGGATGGGTCTTCCGGCAGCCCCAGAGAGGCAGGAATGGAAACAGGTGAGCGTGGCCAGCCCGCCACAGAGAAGCCTGTCTCCGCTGGGGCTTCACGGAGGCTTCCAGGAAGGGGCACTTCAGAGCTGCTCATGAAGTGGGCAGGGACGCACAGGAGTGCAGGGCAGTGTGATTCCCAGCCTGGACCCCGAGGGCAGGCTCACGGGGGATGCCCCTCCGGGCACACGAAAATCTTCAAGAACACAGACTGGGTGAACGAGAGGAGAGAGAGAGACCCCCAAGCCCCCCCGAAGGGTACACCTCGGAGGCACACCTGGCCCCTCACCAGCCCTCATGCTCCCTGCCACGTGGCATAGAAGCTGAGGGCGTGGCTCCCAAGGGGGCTGAGGACAGGGACTCCAGAGGACAGAGCCCGAAGCAGCAGGACAGGGACAGAGGGGAGATTCTGGCCGGGGGAGGGAAGGGACTGTCCCCGGGCAGCTGCCCCAGGAAGATGCTGCCTAGCTGAGCGACCATGACAGGAGGAGAGCCATGGAGGAAAAGGGACACTGAGGTAGCACAAGGCCTTTCTGCAAGAGGTTTTGGAATAGGGGGACTCCGACTCCAGGACTCCTGCAAGATGGCAGCGCTCCTGGATCCCAGGAAGCTGAGGGTATGTGGCCCATCCTCTGCCTGTCTCTGGAACTTCCCCCCAAACCTGTGCTCCCCATGGGCCTGCCCGTTGGGTCCATGACTGTCCCAACACGCCTCAGGGCTCAGGACGAGTCCTTCTCTGCCTGCTGTCACGCCCCCTCCGGCTTCCCGTGGTGCCAACTCCAGCTCACCTGGCTGCCCAGCCCAGGGCCCTGGGGGGGCACACTGCTCTTGGGTGCCCGTTTACACAGCCCTTCGGCTGGGGACAATGGTCTGCTCCTCTGCCCCCCAGAGAGTGTGCCAGCCCAGACGGGGCAGAGCTGGGCCGGCTCATATCGTGCCCCAGCGCCAGCCTGGAGGGTGGGCTCCAGGGGGCCCTCGAGCCTCGTGACCTCTGAATGAGCGGCAGGCACACACCATCTGCCACACGTGGCTGGGCTCCATGGGCCTGGCTCCTCTGTCCCATCGGGCTGGGCCAGCCCAAACTGTGGATCACCCCTGGGGCCCTCCGGGTTGGGGGCACCTGTAGGCAGGCCCCCTGTATGCTCTGTTTTTAACCTTGAAGAATTTGCTATGAGTCTATTTATATCGTCCCCTTCTTGAGTTTCTGGTCATCTCCTCATCTGGCCGGAGCCCCCCCTCCCTCCAGTCTCTCGACCACTCCAAGGCCGAGCGGGTTGGGAAAGGGGCCATGCACAAGAGAGGCCCAGGGCTCACCTGGAGAGGCAGGCGTGTGGGAGGCTGCGACACGCCCGAAGGGATGAAGATGCTGGACGCCCACGCAGCACGCTAGCGACTCTGGGCTTGACTCCATCCCAGCAATCACTTCCCATCTGCCTAACGAGAGAATGCTGGGCCCCGTGGACCTGGGAGGACAGTGGCTGGGTGTCTCCATCAGGTCCCCAGCCCTTCAGGCTCTGAGGCCCAGACCCGCTGCTCCCGGAGTCTGATTCCTTAGGTCTGGGAAGCTGTGTCTTAGCCAGCATCCTGGAAAACTCCAATCCCGGAGATCTGGAATGGGGAGCCTGTGGCTGGGGCCCCACAGCAGGACGGGCCAGGGCCCCGCACCCCTCACCCAGGTCCGGCTCCTCAGCTGCCTGCTCACCCTGCCAGAGTTGGCAACATGACCCCTGTTTTTTGTTTGTTTGTTTGTTTTTTAATGTAGGCGCCAAGCTCAGCATGGAGCCCAATGTGGGGCTTGAACTCACAACCCCGAGATCAAGACCTGAGCTGAGATTGAGTGGGATGCTTCACCAACTGAGCCACCCAGGTGCCCCGGTGACTCCCGCTCTTGAGTCAAAACCGACAGGCAGGGTTGCACGGGTCTGGCTCTGCAGGGACACGTGCGCACACACACAGACCAGAGAGGTCTGTCCCCCTTTCTGCACCTCTCTGCCTCCTTATCAGGGCTGACTGTAGCCTAGCAGGAAGAAACTTTGTTTCTCAAGTTTTTAATTCTAAAAATACATGTCAGAAAAAACGATCACCCCAAACCCCCAGCACTCCTCACCTCTTTTTCACAGAACACAGGTCCCCAGAGAAGGTTCAGGCTGTCGTCCAGCGGGGCCTCCCACTGACCTCACCACCCACCCAGGGTCCATCACCTTCCACGGCTCGGATTCTGTCAGCTTGCCCATTTATTGAGTACCTGCTGTATGCCCGCCTTGTTTAGGGTTAATAAAGAGGACAGAGAAGGCCCCTGCCCTGGTAGAGCTCACATTCTAGTGGGAGAGAGGTCATAAAAACGAGGAGAAAATTAATGTCACCCTGGGAGTTGAAAGTTGTATGGGGAGGGGCGGAGGGCTGTCTGTGGTAGATGGGGGAGGCCAGCCAAGCCCCTTGGGAAGAGGTGAGGAGTGAACAGGGACCTGAGTTCTGGAGGCAATCCAGGCCAGGGAAGGGCTTCCCAGGCAGAGGAAGCAGCCTGTGCAACAGCACTGGGGTGATGATGGGCTTGGAGTATGGGTGTGCGGCCAGGTCACCTCGGGCTTAGAGGCACTGAACCTAGGTTCTAACCCAAGTGAATGGGGAGTCAGTTGACAGCCCTGCCCTCATCACCCCACCTCACCAGGGTCAAAACAGCCTCCTGTCACTGAATCCAAGTGACTCCAGGGAGGCAAGACACAGAGGTGAGTTTTTTTTCGCCTCTATTCCTGCTGGTGTTTCTAATTCTTTCGCACAGGACCCATCTCATGTAAGAAATTATAAAACCCGTACAAAGTGGGGCACCCGGGTGGCTCAGTGGGTTAAAGCCTCTGCCTTCGGCTCAGGTCGTGATCCCAGGGTCCTGGGATGGAGCCCGTGTTGGGCTCCCTGCTCAGTGGGGAGCCTACTTCCCTTCCTCTCTCTCTGCCTGCCTCTCTGCCTGCTTGTGATCTGTCAAATAAATAAATAAAATCTTAAAAAAAAAAAAAAGCTGTACAAAGTAAAAACTTGCACTACGCACTTCTCAGTGACTGGCTTGATCCCTAGTCCCCTGTAACACTCCCTCCCTCCTTTGCTGTCCTGCCGCTGCTCTGGCCTTGAGCCCCTCCAGCCCTCTAAAGTCTGGGGCCTGAGAAGAGCCCTGCCAGGTGGCCTCCCCAGGAACAGAGGGGGGGCCTGGGGCGCTGGGGAAGGTGAGGGGTTTGAACAACCACATTCTGTGCTCTAATCTTACCTTCAGGAAACGAAACAGACACAGAGCCCGACTGCTGATGTCATAATACAGGCTTCAAAATACAGGCATTGCGCACTCCTTTACTTGGCCGTGACTTCCTTGTTTTCCCTTTCTGGTCTCTCCTAAACTGCCACCAGTTCCTGGAGGTCAGGCTGATGACTCCTAGGGAGTCCAGGCTCATACTACTTGCCCCAAGCATGACATTAACTGCAAGGCAAGTGCATTCTCTTAAAAAAAAAAAAAAAAAGGGGACGCCTGGGTGGCTCAGTTGGTTAAGCGGCTGCCTTCGGCTCAGGTCATGATCCCAGGGTCCGGGGATCAAGCCCCGAATTGGGCTCTCTGCTCAGCGGGGAGCCTGCCTCTCCCTATCCCTCTGCCTCTCTGCCTACTTGTGCTCTCTCTCTCTGTCAAATAAATAAAATCTAAAAAAATAAAAAATATAAATAAATGTATATATACACATATATTTATATATACATATATATTTACATATAAATATATACATATATAATTTAAATATGTAAATGAAAATATATATGTAAAGCAGGGTGCCTGGGTGGTACAGTTGGGTAAGCATCTGGCTCTTGGTTTTGGCTCAGGTCATGACCTCAGCGTAGTGAGAGGGAGCTCCCCATGGGACTCCACACTCAGAAGGGAGTCGGAGCCTGCTTGAGATTCTCTCCCTCTCCTTCTGCCCCTCCCCCTGCTGTGTACTCTCTCTAAAATAAATAAATGAATCTTTTGCGCACACATACACACACACAAATAAAGCAGGTCGGGTCGTCCTAGTTTCCTCCTCAGCTGTCCCATCATAGCATTCTGACCTACTGCCTGTTAAGGTACACGACTTTCTTCTCAAGCCTCCAAAACTAGAGGTAGCTGCTGCAGGCCTTGTGCTCCACCTCCCGGGGCATTGGCAACCAGGGGACAAGTGTCCCTAGGGGTGAGTCACCTGGGTGTAGCTTAACTGTCGTGCCATGGAGGCCTCCAGCCACTGGAGCATCCCCACTAACTCCTGCCTGTCTTGGGTCTGGGCTTCTCCTGGGGCCCATGTTATTGCTTTTCTGGCTCCTTGAGGTCAGAGGCTGGCGATATTCAAACCCAGGCCTCCAGACCCCTAGTTCAGGGCCCACCAGCCATCACGAGCACTGGACTAGGAGTCAGCAGACCTGGGTTTGGGTCTCTGCTTAATGAATATTGTCTAGAGTTTAAAGAATAAAAGGAAACCACACATGACTGTCGGATTCCTGGTGGCCTCTGGATCACCATGGATTACGGCTTAGCTGATATCCCCCCAGCACCAGAAATACATCATCTTTAAAACTTTGGGTACAGATCCATTGTAACCCCCTTCGCGATTTCAGAAACGTACAGTGAGAGTAAAAGAACTGAGCGATCTGCAATGATCTGGAAACACCGCAGGGAGTGTGGTCCGAACCACAGGACCATGAAGAAGGAAGTTGGGCCCCAGGCCGGAAAGGTGTTATCTCACCCTCATTGTGCCCAGTCAAGTCCAGTCCCAACTGGACAGTCCAGGCCTCCTGAGGCGCTGGGGAAGGAGGGAAGGACAGGTCTCTGACCAGGCAGGGGTCCTTGCCACTGCCAGTCTCAGGGACTCTCTCCCTGGGCGGACTGCGTCGGACCGGCTGCTCCTCTGTGTGCCCCCGCCTCCCGCGCCGCCCGGCTCGCCCAGTCCCGAGGCCTCCGGTGCCCCCTCTCCGCCGCGCGGCTCTGGGCGCGTCCAGGAACCTGCCCGGCTCTGCACCCTTCGCGGCTCCCACGGCCCCGCAGCGGGCGGGCAGGTGCGGACCCCCGAGGGGCGCCCCACGGCCCCCTTCCCCGTCCCAGCTCCCTCCCCGCCGCCCGGGAAGGCGGGCGCGCTCAGACCCGGACATCCCGCGTACCGGGCCGGGCGGCAGCGCAGGCGAAGGGGCGACTCGCCGCCCGTGGTGCATCACAGCTAGTGGTGTCCGAGCCTGGGAGGATCCTGGCTCTAGGCGCCCGCGTCCCCATTACACCCGCAGGGACCATGGGTTTGGCGGCAGAGTCGGGATCTGGCCCCAAGCCCCGGGTCCCCGGGCCCGGTCCAGAGCGAGCACACCCCGCCTCCCGCTCAGCTGACCCGTCGCGCGCACGCCGGGAGGTTCCCGCCCCGCACAGGCCGCGGTCAGGCCCCGCGCTCCCGGGCCCGGCCCCATCGTCCCGCCGCCGCACGCACCGGGCCTCCTCTCCCGCCCAGAACGGCGCGGGCGGGCGCACGAAGCACATTCTTTGTCTGCGGCGCCCGTGCGCCTCCCCCGCCCGTGCGCCTGCCCCGCCCGCCCCGGACACGCCCAGCCAATGAGGCGCGGCGACGGCGCGCAGGGCCCGGGGTGTTGTCCGCTCCTCGCCCGCCCATTGGCCGCGCTCTGCACCCGCGGGGCCCGGCCTGCAAGCGCGAGGGGCGGGGCGCGCGGCCCGAGGTGAGGGACCACGGGCTGCGGGCGGACAGCCGCGAGGGCGAGCGGGCCGGTCCGCGAGGGTCGTGCGCTGACCGAGGAGCCGCGCACTGAGCCTTCGCCGCCGCCTCCCGACCCCGGCCGGCCCCGGGCTCCGCGCCAGGAGGCGGCGGCCAGGCCGAGCCCCAATCCCCCGTGCCCGGGGGATCCCCGACGGCGACCCGCCCGGCGAGGGGCCAGAGGAGAAGGGCGAGGAGGAAGGGCGGCCTCACCGGGGACCCGGCAATGGCGCTCGACTTCCTTGCTGGATGCGCTGGGGGTAAGGAGGCGGCCGGCTCACCTGCGGGCCCGGGGCCCCGGCGGCCCACCCTCGGGTCGGGGTTTCGTCACCTGCAGAATGGGGGTGACAGTGCTCTCGTCTCACGGGGCTCTCGCGGGCGAGAACTGACAGCAGGCCCGGAGGGCGTCTAGCGCGCGGTCCGCGGGGGCACGCGTCGTTTAAATCCTTCGAGGCACGTCCAGACGAGAGGTCTGGGGCGCCGGGGCAGCACGGTGGCTTGGCCGCGGCGGGGACTCCCAGGAGGATGCCCCACCGCCCCGTGCGCGCTTCTAGCCCGAGGCCTCCGGCGCGTCTCCCTCACCGGCTCCTGCATCCCCAGCCCGCGCCCATCCGCACCAGGGTCCCCTCCCAGGGCCGGAAAAGTTTGGGGTTGGCTGCACCCTCTTTCCCCGCAGATGCTTGGGCGGGGCTGGGGCCGCAGGACGACCCCCTAGAGGGCTGGCCTTGGCGGGCCCTGAAGGGCTCCGTTCGGACCCCAGGCGCCGAGTCACGCTTTGGCACGCCGCGCCTTCCTACGCCGTTCCTACGCCGTTCCGTGAGCTGCTGGGGGGGCGACTCCACCCAGGTGGCGGCGTGGGCCTGACACGCGGCGTGGGCTAGCCCTTGTGCTCACACGTGCGTGTCACCGGTGTGGGGCCCCTTCATCCGCGCTGGGCTCCTAGGGCCCTCCCCAAGCCTGTGTCCCCGAGAGAGCGGCAACCACTGTGCAGTCCTGGCTCTGCTGTGGGCCACCCGGGACACCAGGGCGGCCGCTTCCCTGTTGTGCCTTGGGTTTCTCTGCTTTTACTTGGAGAGCTAATTCGCTCGATTGGTATTAATTGCGAGCCAGGTTTCACTGCAGGTACTCCCCACCGAGGCGACAGAGTTGCCCATTGCGACACCCCCGGCGGGGTCCTGCGCTAATGGCGGGCTTCTCTCCTCCAGCACCTGTCTATCTGCTGGGGTTTGGCGCTGGGCTCCCTGGAGGCAAAGGAGGGACTAGCAATGGCCTCTGCAGCCCGAGCTTCCTGCTCTGGGCAAGAGGAGACTGGCAGAGAAGAGAGCGTGCCAGGGAAGTGATCTGTGTGAAGAGATTTTAAGAACTTCCTAGACTGTTACCCAATCAGGCTTCAGGAAATCACGGGGGCTGGAGCCTGCTGAAGGGGGAAAACCCCAGAGCTTTTCATAAATGGGTGCATTTCTCCCAAGCCCAGGCCTGGAGACAGCGGGGGGTGGGGTGGGGGCACAGCCTCTGCAGATGCAGCTCTCAGCTCCCTATCCCCCCCACACTGTGACCCCACCCTGCCTTTCCTGTTAACCTCCTGTGGCTGCACCTACCCTACCCCTGCCGGCTCCTGCTGGGCCCCAGGCCCTCCTCTACCATTCCCCCACCAAGTGATGGCTCAGTGAGGGTGGGCTGTCCCATGGCTTCCCAACTTCTTCAGGAGTGTGGATTCGTTCCCCAGAGGGGCAGGATTCCTTCTGATTTCTCCTGATGTCCTGGGAGCCCCCTGCGAGCTGCAGGTTTTGGGGTAGCACTACTTATCATAAGGCCAGGCCTGCACAGGGACCCCTTCTCCCAGGCACACGTGTTCAGTCACTCAAGGCTCTTACTCATAAAGGGCCCCTCCTGGAATGCCTTCTGCCCATCCTTACCAGGTCCACCTAGGAAATCTTGTCCAGGCTCCATGGTTGGGGCTAAATTGGAGTCCAGTGCCACACCCAGCTGCAGGCGGCAGCCCCCGCCCCCACTGCCTTCCAGGGATCCAGCCAGGGGCTGCTGGTAAGCCCCTACCTCCCTGCTGTGCACCCTTACCTCCCTGCTGTGCGCCCCTACCTCCCTGCTGTGCTTGTGGAGGCCTGAGTCTCCCAGAATGGAAGTGGCTGTCACGTTCTTTGTGAGGGTCATCGGCCTCCCCTCCCCTGGGATCATCTGCTTTTTTCTTTCTTTTTTTTTTTTAAATATTTTATTTATTTGACAGAGAGAGAGCACAAGGAGGCAGAGCGGCAGGCAGAGGGAAAAGGAGAAACAGGCTCTCCACTGATCAGGGAGCCTGAAGTGGGGCTCCATCCCAGGACCCTGGGATCATGACCTGAGCCAAAGGCAGAGGCTTAACCCACTGAGCCACCCAGGCGCCCCTCCTCTCCTGCTTTTATTTGACCCAGGATTTTCCTGAGTCAAATAATACTGGTCTTGAGAAGGGGAGGGACTAGTGGGACAGTGACCTGATTGTGTCCTCAGCCTGCCTTCTGGGTCCCTGGCATGGCTAGCCTGCGCAGAGGGGCTGTCTGGGAACCATGCTCCCACCTTGGACCCCTGGGCCCTCGAGGCCCCTGCCCAGTTCCTTCGGCTTGGGCTCCTCCAGCCCTGGAGGCTCAGGGCAGGGCGCTTCCCTTTGGTGGCTTGGGTCCCTCTAGATTAAGATTCCTGGGCGGGAGAACAGTAGATCACCTCTGGCTGAGTGTCACTTTAGCTTCGCCTCGGGGAGGTGGGGCAAGCACCTTGATTGACAGCATCCGGGTGCTCACCAGGTGGGACGGTCAGAAGGCCTGTGGCACTCCCCACCAGGGGGTCAGTCCCAGGTCTTCAGCCCACCGACCGGCCCTCTGCTCTGAATGGAGCTCTCCCTGCCCCAGCTGTGGATAGGAGGAGGTGGGGAGAGCAGCTCCATGGTGGGGCCGGGAACCCTGCCTGGGGAGGGTGGTCCCCTCTCCCACCCTGGAGGGGCCCTGATGGGTGCCTCTAAGCGTCCAGCTTATGTAAGGCGGTGGGCACTGGCTTTGGAGGCAGAAGAAAGGGTCCCCTTGTGCTGCCCCAGTGGTCTGTTGGGGAGCTGGTCTGGCACAGCTTCCTGGCTCTCAAGGTACTTGTGAGGTTAAAAGGACAAAGCTTTGGGGGACTGGAGGCGGGATGGAGGCAGGCCCCAATGCCCTCTCTGTTCCTATGAATGGGGATGTCCTAGGTGAGGCCCAGAGTCCCTCCCCTGAGGGCCGTGAACTGAGCCTCTGGGGAAAGTAGGAATGCAAGTTGCTGCCACTGGGGAGGCCTTGGTGGGGCCTCCCAACCAGCCTGGTGGGGTGAGGGGTCACCCCTCCTATCCCAGAGGCTGATGAAGGCTGGTCTAGAACCTAAGCAGGTCTGGGGCCAGAGGCAGGAGGGTCCACTCACGGAAGGGGACCTCCAGCATTTCATGTGTGTGGTTCTTGGGGACCCCACAACTAGGCATGGGTGCCCAGGGCATGGAGGGCCAGAGGGCCCCACAGGTGGAGAGAGAAGCAGGCCAAACAGCACACCCTGGGCAAGTGTCAGGTTTCCAAACCCCAGGACATCAGTTACAGCCCCAGAAAGTAAGTTCTAGAACTAGGCTGTTCAAATTTAGAAAATTCACAACAGGACAGGAAAAAGAAGGTGGCTTGCAAAAGATAGAAACAAAGTGTGTCTCAAAAGACCAGAGACGCAGGTAGAGAAGTCTCAAGGGACAAGACGCCTTGGGGATGCCTTTTCGTCTTGCTGTGAACGTTAAGGGTTCCAGAAGGAGAAGGATGAATATGTAAGAGTGGAAATTTTCTGTGATGAGAAAAAGGCCTGAGTCTTCAGAGTGAAAGTTGCTGGTGTGGTACCAGGCAGGGTTACTTAAAAAAAAAGAAGAAGAAGAAGAAGAAGACACACCCTTGGCATCTCAATGACATTCCTGAAATCTACAGATAGAACCTGAGACTTCCTGGTAGGTCGCATATGTTACTGACAAGGAGAACACCGGCAACCCGGTTTCTCAGCGGCAGCACCAGGAGCCAGAAGATTCTGGGATGCTGGCCTCAGGCTGAGAGCGTCACCAGAGCACAGGATCGTGGTTCCCCAACAGTGTTAACAAATTTTGCAGAGAAGCAGGAATTCGGAGGCTATTCATTGCCCTATATGTTACCTCCAAGAAAAATAACCCCAAAAGGCAGCAAGCAAACGGCACTTGATCAGAGTGGAGACCACAAGAGGGGGTAGGGTTGAGGAGGACAGGGAACAGCTCTGAGTCTGTGGGGTCTCTGGGTGTGGGACAGTTGGGGGTAGAAGGGAAAGCTACCGGGGTAGGGAACCTTCTTGGGGTGGCTCTTATTGGGGTGGGGTGGGGAGCTGTGGGGGCAGAGAGAGCCTTGGGGGCGCGACGGTTCTTATCCTGTGTCTACATAATAATTCTAAGTGTTAGACATAAGAAGTAACTTTTAGCCGAACTTGAACGTTAACAAGCAGGAGGACAAATGGCAGTTTGCCTGAGCCAGCAAAAATGTGGAAAAGGAAAAGGAGTAAAAGAATTCATTCACATAAAGTAAGATGAGTCAGGTCAGATGTCCCATCTTGGCAAAATCAGAGACAGCTTCCGACGGGAGCAGAGACCAAAGCCGAGCCGTAGCTTGTTTCCAGGAATATGGAAAACAAAGTCGTAGGACCAGGTTGGAAATTAGCCGCCGTGAAGCCGTACCAGGCACACATAACCAAAAAGCCAGCAGGATCGGCAAAGTTAGTATCCAACACAGTGGGTTCTAAGGCCCAAAGCATTGAACGGGATGGAGAGGACACCCTACAGTGATCACAGGTTGGAAAGCGGCTGCATAGTAATCCCGTCTAACCTCGGGGCGCTCACCACCATGATACCCAGCCCCGACAGGGGGCAGGAGAGATGAGTGGTTAAGGAGGAGGGCCCCGGGCCCAGAAGTTCCAGGTTCAAATCCTCACCCCACCAACTTATTAGTTGTGCAACATAGACATAGTCTCTCAGCCTCCTGTTCCGCATCTGTAAAATGGGCTAATAGTCCTTTCTTTACGTGTAAGAGGGAGAGTTACTACACGTGCAAAATGAACAACAGTGACCCCAGGTAGAAGGGTTACTGTTTGTCACTCAACAAATAGTACCTGTCTTAATTTCCCATGCCCCAGCAGTAAAGGGGGAACCTTAAGAGATTCCCACAGGGAATTCTAGGGAGGAAGGTGTGGGAGTTGGTACTCCGGGCAGGCCACCTCACTGAGCCTCGTGACTGGGGAGACAAGGTGCCTGCCTCCCAGGGACAGTTGCGGGAGAACAGCACTCAGGACTCTGAAAGGCACAGGAACCAACTTGGAGAGTGCGCCTTTGTCCTTGGAGGTGGGGCTGGGTTTGGGGCCTGGCTTGGAACCGATGCATATCACCTGATCACAAAGTCTGGCGCTGACTCCCTGGGCAGCTGGTGACTCCCCTGCAGGGAAGGGAGTGGTCAGCCAGTGTCAGTAATACCTTGATACCTCTCCCCTGGCCCTGGGTCAGCCCTGCAGGGGGAGGGGGTGGCCCGAGCCGATGCTCACACCCAGCACCTGTGAGGACGGTGAGCCACGGAGCCCGAGTTGCCTGTGAGCTTGGCCAGCTGCTGAGTGGCAGACGGAAAGTTCAAATCTGGGTGACTCTCTGGCCCCAAGTCTAAAACCCCTGGGTCCCCCTGCCATGCTGGGAGGTGTTTGCACAGGGAGGGGAGTGGGAGGGAGCCCGGCGATGGGGAGGGGGGGAGACAGCTGTTGTCAGTCAAGGGCAGGGAGCAGCAGGGGAGGGAGAGACACCAGCTTTTAGTTGGACAGATCCTGACTTGTCCTCAGGGATGTCATCCTCTTACCCCACGGCTCACGCAGACCTGAGGACAGAGGTGCTCAGAGGCGCCTGCACACAGTAGGCACCTGTGAACGTTCTGTGTTCCCACCAGGCGGCTCCCATGTGGTCCTCTGAGCCACAAGCCCCCCACACTGCAGATCTCTGAGGCATCTGGGTGATGGTCCTCCTTTTTCCCTCCAGGTGTGGCAGGTGTGCTCGTGGGACACCCATTTGACACGGTCAAGGTGAGTGTCTTGTCCCGGTTTTACTCTCAGGTCTTTGTGGAGGCACAGACGTTACACAGAGGCCTGAAGGGCTGGGGTGGCTAGAGGCCCCTTTCCAGTGACCAGGGAACCCCCGTGAGGTCTTCCCGGAGGTTCTGGAATAAATGTAGACTTACGGTTCTGTGACACCCAGGTGGACAGCACCGTGTCTGCTTTCCTTCTGGGTCTGGCCTTACACCTCCCAGCTCAGAGCTGAACTTGGAGGTCCACGGTGAACCCTGAGCCTGAGAGGCCGAAGGACAGGCTTCCCCTTGCCCAGAGCGGGGGCTCCTCCCTGCAGAAGCTCTCCAGACATCTTGAAAGAAAGAGCAGTTCAGAGAGAAAATACAGAAGGACAGAAGAACAAGAACTTGTCAGTATTGCCCATGAACACGATCTTCTCTGAGTGGTGATCCCCACTGGCGCAAAACTGAGCCATGGGTTCCCAGGGGCTGGTGTGCACGCGCGTGGAGTTCACGGCTCCAGCGTGTGGCCCCGGGGCGGGCACTCCTTCCGCGGCCCCTCCTCCATAAACTGTCCAGATCCAGGTTCTCAGAGGCTCGCAGTGGAAAAAAAGGAAGTCCATGTTGTCCAGCTGCAAATTCCCAAATAGAATGTTCTCCCTGTGGTTGGGGTTTTAAGTCCTGAAACGAGCCACGTCTGGAGTTTTCCTGACAGGCTTCCCCCCAGGAATCAGGGCGAGCTGTAAGCAGCAGGGCAGCAGGCCAGACCCCGTGACCCACTGTAAACACTGAACTTGGCAGTGCCTCCTGGGGACAGCGAAGGCAAAGATGTCAGCCCGAGCTGAGTTTGAGGTCACTTCCTGTCCCCTCTTTTTCCAGTGGAAGTCAGGTGGTCCTTGGGCAAGGAAAGGACTCGGGACCTCAGGGCTGGGATTGCCTTTAGCGAGGGCAGGAGGGCCTGGCTTGATGTTTTGGCTCTGACCTGCACATGTTCTGCCTGAGGCCTTATGCGGGCCTAGCCCCTGCTAGCCCATCTGCCCTGTGACCTTGGGCCAGCTGCTTTACCTCAGGGCCCAGGCTTCTCATCTGCCAAGTGAGGCGCTGGGCAAGATTACAGAGGCCCTTGTGATGCCGGGTGCCCCACGGTCAGGTTGGGCTTACTTGGAATGCTGGTTCTGCAGAGCATAAATCTTCTATCCTAATTTCGGGAGAAGGCTGAAGGACCAGGCTTTCTTGCCACACGGCAGCCCGTGTCCCCCCAGACCCTGCCGAGAACCTGTCTGCACAGCTGCTACGGGCCTGGGCAGCCCACGAAGCCCATGAAGCCTGCCCCCAGGGCAAAGCAGCCCAGCCTGGCACCGGCCCCCACTCCGCTGTGTTTATAGCTTGTGGTCACATGTTGTAAATGCCTCTGTTTCCAGCCAAGAAGGGGCTCTGGATTCACGTCGTTAACCCAGCATTACAGGGGCCATGCCTCTCTGAGCGGTGGCTCGGCCCTCAGCTAGCCCCGCTCCCACTCCCCCTCCTCAGGGCTCCCAGGCTGGGGAGGGCTCTGCCCTGGGGTCCCTGGCCACTCAGCTCCTGGACCATGGCCACACCCCCAGCACTGACAGGGGGTGGGGGGCGGAGCCTCGCCATCCCACAGGGCTCCTGCCCCTTGGACACCCCTGCCCCACCCTTACCTCACCTACGGAGGGTGGTCTTGGAAGAAATCCACTGGTGACTTCTTTTGGCCACTGCAGCCCACCAGCATCACATCTGGGCAAACCTGTCTATAAGCCAGGGTTCTTACAGATACGAAAAAACCTGCCCCCAGGAATTCCCTCTGTCACCCAGCTCGTGACCCCTCTCATTGTGCTGATCAGGGAACGTGCTCCTTTGGTTTAACTTAAAACTATGTCACCAATGGCCTTATTTTTATTTTTTCAGATTTTATTTACTTATTTGACAGAGAGAGGACAAGCAGGGAGAGCAGGAGAGGGAGCAGGCTCCCCGCTGAGCAGAGAGCCAGATGCAGGGCTTGATCCCAGGATGTTGGGCTCACAACCTGAGCCAAAAGCAGAAGCTTAACCGACTGAGCCACGCAGGCGCCCTCCGCGATGGCCTTATTTTTTACTGGCTCTTTTCCAGTGTAAAAGTTAAACAATTCTCATTAAAAGAAAAATCAGAAAGTTTTTCTTCATACTGACAAATCGTGTTTCCCATTCTGTACCCTTCCTCCACCATTGTGCCTGCCATGGGCATGTGATATTTTTTTTAAATGAGTTTCATCATCAGGCCTGTACACAGTTCTTTGGTTGGCTTTCTATTACAAAAGTAACATACGTTGTAAAGAAATTTTTAACCATTATAGAGACGTATAAACTAAAAAGGAAAAAACAAAAACCAGTCCTTCATAGATCCTCTTCCCCAATCCTTTGTGATTTTTTTTAGGTTATTTATTTATTTGATGCAGAGAGCACAAGTGGGGGGAGGTGTAAACAGAGGGAGAGGGAGATCCAGACTCCCCACTGAGCAAGAAGCCCGATCTGAGGACCGTGGGATCATTACCTGAGCCGAAGGCAGACACTTAACCCAATGAGCCACCCAGGCGCCCCCTCATTAGTGATTTCTGCTGAAAAACAGAAATGTACACAGATCCATATATATTCCTTGTGCTTGGCAAAAGTGGGATTTACTTCAATAGCTCTGCTGTTGTTCTAACCGAAATCTAACACATATAGAAAAGTACGCGCATGCCAAGTGTATGAGTCTATGAATCATCGCGAAGCACATGTCTGGGGAGAGAACAGGGTCCCCAGGAGCCCCTCCCCCTTCTGCCTGGGACCGGACAGTAAGCAGGGTCCCTGAGTGTAAAACTACTCTCACCCGGGAATGGCCATCCCAGGGCAGGGGAGGGGCTGGGCCCTGGGGGCTCTGCGCCTGGATGTGATGTTGACATTTTATGTTCCTAGGGGCTCTCTGCACGGGGAGCAAAGTGTAACTTTGCTGTAGACGAGCATAAGCCTCACCCTGGAGAGCTAGTCAATATAGACCAGGGGAACCCGACCCTTCTCTGTCCCCGCTGATCCAGACCCCGGGCCTGAACCACACTCCACCACACCTCTCCTCCTCCCGACTGGCAGGGGACAGGGAGGGCGTGAGGTGAGCTAGGGTCCAGCACGGGTCCTGGGGTGGACACCCAGGTGGGGCTGGTGAAGAAAAATCAGCTCCTTTTTCATGTCAGGGGTTTCGGCCGATGGAGAGCTGGGAGCTGCGGAGACCACGAGCCACCGTCCCCATGTCCCGCAATCGTGGTTTCTGCTCCCAAAGGCCGTTTAGTGGCTGCATGAGCAAGAGAAATGTCCCACCAGAAACCCCAGAACATGGGAAGGAAGTGAAAAACCTCACATGCGAAAACAACCCGAGCAGAGCTCAAGAGGGTAACAGATTATGAGGTCTTAAGGTGTTAATATGTTACGAACACGTTGCTCAAGTCCTTTTGTTCTTCTCCACTGAAAATGCACCCCTCCCCCACCAGGTCCTGGCCAAGCGGGCAGCCAGGGTGGGACGGGGCGCCGGGGTGACCCGCTGCAGGGTGTGCTTGTCAGCCGCTTCGCAGAGCCGCGGCTGCCGGCTGCAGAGGTCCTCGTGTGCCCAGATGGTGCTTTTTTGTGCTTCAGAAGCATTCTTCTGTAAGTGCATCTGGCAGGAGGAGGCTCCTGCCCACCAGCCCCCTCCCCACGCCGGTCCCGACCCACACAGCTGGCCACGCCCGGACTGGAGAGGACAGGCAGCCTCGGCTGAGGTGCAGAGCCTCTCTGAGCCTCAGTGTTCCCATCTTTGAAGTGGGGGGGAGGTGACCCCACCCACCTTGGCTGGATTCCCGGGTTAGGCCCTCTGGTGCTGCCAGCCGCGGAGGGGTGTTCGTGCCGTGGCCCTGGCTGTGGTTGAGATTTCCGAGTCAGCCCCTGGGAACAGGACTTAACCCAGCTCAGCCCCCACCCGCATGACCCGGATTCTGAGGCCCACTGTGAGGCCGGGCTGTCTGTCGCAGAGATAAGCTCTCTGTCAACAAAGAGTACTTTGACAGTAGGAGGTTCTGGACTACAGGGCTCCAAGGGCAGCTGGGCGTGAACCCCCAGGTCCCGAAGGTGGTGACATGGTCACAGAGGAGGCCATGAGCTGCTCTCCTGTCGCTGCTTTAACTCAGGACCACTGGCCTCACACCGTCTACTGGCAGAAAGCAGGAGGCCCTCGGAGTCCAACGCTCACTGCTTGTAACACTCACTGTGGCGCTGTCGGACCCCAAGGGGCGTTGGGTAATGGGGATTAGGTGGGGCGCCCCTCCTGGCATCGGCCACGGTTTGCCACCAGGACAGTGGGGAGGTCTGGGAAAGTGCTTCGTGTCGCAGTGTCCGCACATCGTGCCGACGTCATGCAGCGAGAGGCTTAGCCTCGGCTTGTCTGAGATCTCGGGGACCCTCTACCCGCTCTGCCGCGGGCTGTCTCTGTGGCCGTTTGCCCACGGAGACCCTCCCTGAGGAGACACAGACACCCGGCCCTAGCCCCATCCTGGACTTCCAAAAGCCACAGAAAGCTCCTTGGCTCCCTGCCTCCAGCGTCCAGCCTTGGGCCTCCCCGAGGGAACCTGGGCTGTTCTGAGTGCTGGGGCAAGGGGTCGGGAGCTCTGGCTCGGCTCGCCGCCTTTCATGGGGTCCTGTCCCTGCAGGTGCGGCTTCAGGTCCAGAGCCCGGAGAAGCCTCAGTACCGAGGGACCTTGCACTGCTTCCAGTCAATCATCAAGCAGGAGAGTGTGAGTGGCCTGGGCCCAGGGGGTTGGCGGAGGGGAACCAGCTTCCAGAATGCTTTGGGCCCAGACGGCAGAGCTGAAAGAAGGGGGCGGGGGGGGGGCGGCTCTGGGCACAACGGGGACTTGGGAAAGGGGAAGGTGCGAACCCCCAGGCCTCCGCTGTTGAGGACGTGGCTTCTGGCAGAATTCGGCTTGGTCCTCCGGGAGGCGGGCCGGGCAGCTGGGGCAGGAGCAGGAGCGCGCCTGACGCGCGTGTGTGCGCCCCCCCCCCCCGCCCCCCCGCAGGTGCTGGGCCTGTACAAGGGCCTGGGCTCGCCCCTCATGGGCCTCACCTTCATCAACGCGCTGGTGTTCGGCGTGCAGGGCAACACCCTGCGGGCGCTGGGCCACGACACGCCGCTGCACCAGTTCGTGGCGGGCGCGGCGGCGGGCGCCATCCAGTGCGTCATCTGCTGCCCCATGGAGCTGGCCAAGACGCGGCTGCAGCTGCAGGACGCGGGCCCCGCGCGCCCCTACCGCGGCTCGCTGCACTGCCTGGCGCACATCTACCGGCGCGAGGGCCTGCGCGGCGTGAACCGGGGCATGGGCTCCACGCTGCTGCGCGAGACCCCCAGCTTCGGCGTCTACTTCCTGGCGTACGACGTGCTGACGCGCGCGCTCGGCTGCGAGCCCGGCGAGCCGCTGCTCGTGCCCAAGCTGCTGCTGGCGGGCGGCACGTCGGGCATCCTGTCCTGGCTGTCCACCTACCCCGTGGACGTGGTCAAGTCGCGGCTGCAGGCCGACGGGCTGCGCGGCGCCCCGCGCTACGGCGGCTTCGTGGACTGCGTGCGCCAGAGCTACCGCGCCGAGGGCTGGCGCGTGTTCACGCGCGGCCTGGCCTCCACGCTGCTGCGCGCCTTCCCCGTCAACGCCGCCACCTTCGCCACCGTCACCGTGGTGCTCACGTACGCGCGCGGCCCCGAGGCCCGGCCGGACGGCGACGCCGCGCCCGCCGCCCCGTCGGGGCCCGGCCTGGCCCAGCCCTCCAGCTTGTGAGGCGGGCGCCCGGGTCGCCAGCGGGCCTGGGCTGCCTGCCACGCGCGGGCGGGGGGTGGGAGAGGGGGGAGGCGGGGGCGCCCTTGGCCGCGCGCCCTTGACGCCTGCGGCGGCCTTCGCCCGGAGACAGGGAGCCTCCTGCCCGCACTGGACGGTCACCGAGCTCCGAGAGCACGGCGTGTCAGCGCGGAGCCTGGCGCTGTCACTTGGGGTCTCCCGGAATCGCCACCGACGCTCCAGCCCTTGCCTGGGATCCGGGCCGCCGCCACCGCGGGGTCTTCGATGCCGCACCGATGGGCCATCCAGCGGCTAACCTCACATCGTCCCCCTGGCAGAGCTCTGGGGGCACTCCTCGGCCACCTGTCCGGACTCTGTATTAGGGGCGGAGAGGCAGCCCTGGGTGCCTCCTGGTGTCCCAGAACCCAGCACTCCGCTGATGCACTCCAGCTTCTCTGCGTGGCACAGGGGAAGTGCCCTGCTGGTGACCCCGTAGTAGCCTAGGGGCTGGACTGGGGGGACCAGGCAGGGGCCAGTGGGAGGGAAGCTCCGTGGTGAAGTCCAGCTGCGGGAGGGGAAGGCTGGTCGCCCTGCCGTCCTCAGGCTGCCCTTCTGTAAAATGGGAACATGGGTCAGCCACTGTGTGGGGCTCTGGCCGCTGGCCAGCGTTCCTCCCTAAGCTGTGCAGAAGAGTCTTCAAGGACATGGGCACAAGAGGACCCCCACTCCCCAGTAAATGGTGTCTCTCCTTTGGAGTCTGGTCATGCTTGGTGTTCCCATGAGGCCACGAGGGAAGGGCCTGTTAGTGGACTCAGTACAGCGTGGCTGTGTATTTGCACAGGGAGGCAGATGCTTTTGCACAAGTTGGAGGTGACTGTGGCCTCCTTTGCCCTGAGTGGGGCTCAGCCTGTTGGGCAGTGGGATACGGTCTCCCAGGAGGCTGACTGGGGTCAAGGAAGACAAGACTCCTACCCTATTCACGTGTCGTTGTGTAGAACCTGCTGAAGAATAAAATCTTTGTTTTCTTAAGAGTGAAGCCTTGTTTGTGTCCATTCCCCACCCCCTTCCTGGAGTCAGAGTGGCCGGCTTGGGGGTTTGTGCTCTCCGGCCCGATGGCAGCCAGAGGTGTGTGACTAGGGCATGCGCCAGCGTCTGTCCACACCCTCAGTTTCCTCATCTGCAAAATGGGGCTGACGTGAGGATGAGGAAAGTAAACTCACAAAAGTGCTGGGCGAGGAGTCAGCCGTTCGGCACATGTTCCTCAGAGGTCTGTGGTTTCCTAGGAGTGAGGCCTGGGCCCTGCTCCTCCTTCACCTGGGCAGGCCAGACAGTATGTGCAGTGAGCTTTTTGGGGTACGGAGGTATGGTCAGGGCACAAAGGGGACACTTGCTGAGGCCGGAAGGGGAGGTCTAAGCGGAGCTCTCAGAGGTGAGTGGATCTTTTTCCATATGAGATTAGACCTAATCCAGCCTGAGAGGTCCTGGAGGGCTTCCTGGAGGAGGCCTCATTTGCCAAAGGGGTCTCTCACTGTGTGCCCATCTTCACTGCTGCTCACCTTCCTGGAGGCAGTGCTGGGCACCCCATGTCTCCATAGCTACTGGCCTGGAGTCTTTCCTTCCCAACTCGCACTTCAAGGGAGGACAGGAGAGGGGGAGCCCCCAGCTCTCCAAGAGGGACGCCAGCTCTTCTGTGTCTTTGCCTCCCCCGCCCCACAACGTAATGCCCTGCATCAGCCTGTGACATTGAGCTTGTCTGCAGAAGCTGGCTGGTGACCCCAGGGTCCCCAGGCAACAGCTCCTCCACCTGCGGAGATCCCTCCCGCCCCCGTCTCTCTCACTTCTCCTTCCTCTGAAAGAGACCTGGCCAATGCTCCAAACCTGGGCCCCCACTCCTACCCCAGGTGCGGGTGGCGGGACATTCCCAGCAAATCAGGCAGGAAGGATCGGGAGAGTTTTTGTGTTTTTTTTTAAGATTTTATTTATTTATTGGACAGACAGAGATCACAAGTAGGCAGAGTCAGGCAGAGAGAGAGGAGGAAGCAGGCTCCCTGCTGAGCAGAGAGCCCGATGTGGGGCTCCATCCCAGGACCCCGAGATCATGACCTGAGCCGAAGGCAGAGGCTTTAACCCACTGAGCCACTGAGGCGCCCCAGAGCTATGAGTTTTTTAATGAATTGGGACATCTTATTTTCTCCCTGATTTGAATTTATATTTATTTGGAATAAGTAAAATATAAATGTGTTGAAAAAAAAAAACAACCACGAAAAACAAAAAATCAAACAAAAAAACAATACACGAACGCAGGCGGGACAGGCTCCCATCTCCCCGGTTGGTCAGTTCCAGGTTTGGGGTGGGGGGGGCGCTGATGGCTCTGTTCCGTGCTTCTTTTCACTTGACCATGAACTTTCAGGAGTTTCCCCAGGGCCGCCATGACCAAGTTCGCGTGCCGGTGTTGCAACCTGACGTTACTTCTCTTGAAGGTCTGAGGCCAGGAGTGTGGGATCCCATGGCAGCAGTGGCCGGTGGACCTTGGCTGGGAGACATCGTGCTCCAGACTGCCCCTCCGTCTGCACTCGGCCACCCCCTTGGACACCTCTGTCTCCTGCTGTTATCAGGACACCATCACTAGCACATGGCCCGGGCCTCCTCCAGTATGACCTCAGTTTGACTGATAACATCTGCAGAGACCCTGTACCTGGGCCGAGGACTTCAGCCTTCCTGGGGGACACAGTTCAACTCACAACAGAGACCTCCCCCCGATGAGTGGGTTCTAGTTGGCCACGGTTTTGTTAATAGTTGCATGGGGTCTCGCCAGATGAGCGCTCCTTACTTTATTTACCCCTCCAGGCTCCGGACAGTCCTCTCGGAGGTATCTGAACTCTCAGTGGGGCCGCAGCCCATGGGGCCACAGCGGGGACAGTGGCGCTGGAGCCCCGGGATCAGACGGAGCTGAGTCCCACGGGCAGACGGCGGAGGAGGGAAGGGCGGTGTGGGTCGTGGCAGGGGCGATGAGGTTGGAGAGGGCCACTGGGCCAGGTCACATACCAGTGCTGAGCCTCCTAGGTGTCCTTTGCCGATGGGACCCAGCATGTTCTGGGCTTCAGCGCGTCTGGATGAGAATACCCTTCCAGATTCCCTTGCAGCTGGAGGAGGCCACGTGTCCCAGATCTGGGCAGGGAAAGCAGTGGCTGAGGCTTCTGAGAAAGGTTTGTAAGAGGGACAATTGCCTCATGGCACATTCCGTGACTTCTGACCCAAGGAAACGGGGCTGGGACGCCCGCAGGGATAGTGAAGGCAGAGGCAGCCCTGGGCCAGCCTGGTCTTCTTCCTCGGGGTCTCTGCCATGCATCATGGCCACAGCCAGGAGTCTGCTGGTGTTTCCCCCGGGGGTGGTGGTAGGCTCTGGTTCGTGCCTTAGAGACCCCACAGGAGGCCACAGTGGTGAGAAGAGGAGGCCTGGGTGCCAGGGGGTGGTGGTGTCTGAACCAAAGGGCATCTCATGGCTGGGAAGGGAGGGCTCCAGCCGCAAGCAGGCCGGAGCACACAGGAAGAAACGGTGATGGATGAAACAAACCCCCGCCATGGCAGCTTGAGGGAAACTGAGTCAACAGAGACTGTCTTCCCCCAACTGCTCCAGTGCTGGAGGCCAGCGATGGGAGGAAGTGCCGACCATCTCCTCCGGTGCGCACATAAGGATTGACTGCCCTTTTTTTCCCCTCTGGGCCCCTGGTGCAAGGACGGACTATGGCATTGTCCCGCTCAGCCCCCTCTCCTCCCTGGCCACTTTCACGGAGCTATGCAGCAGCACTCATAAACCAAGAGCCCCTCGTCCCAGAGCGGGGCCTTCTGAGCCACTGGTAGCTCAGGCAGCCTCCACTCCCCCCTCAGCCTTCCATTTGCAGCACCAGCCAGGGTGGGGGGGAGGGGTTTGCACAGCCCTCGCCACACCCCTGCTGCAGACCTGGTGGTGCATCTGCTGGGCTGCCCTTCCCCCTGCAGCAGGAGTGTCTCGAGAGCCAGGATTGGCCCAGGAAACTTGGACAGGATTGGGACCCTGGGTGCTCCTTGGTCTCTGCTTCCTTTCGACAATGGCCCCCTACCCTGACCTCCTGGCACCCACCCACCCTGGGGCTGGTGGTGCTGGTGTCCACTGTGTCCCGGGCACACCAGAGAAGGGGCAGTGGCTGAGAGCCTAGCCTGTGGGGACACTGGCTCCCACCCTGCCCTGGCCACACTCTCCCGGGCCAGCTGACATCACTTGGGCTATGATGATCAGTCTTCCTTCAAGGAAGCCCCCCCCTTCCCCCAGGCAAGGCCACAGTGCTTCCAGAGTTTCCGTGAAAGTGCCACCAAATGGGAAGCCTGGCAGGAAACCTCTGCAGTGCCAAGCTGGGTCTTGTCCCTGGAGCCCCCTCGCTGTGTCACCACCATGTGGCTCTCAAGGGTTGGGAGGCTCCTTGGCCTGGTGGGCAGACCCTGAAGGCCTCCCTGGGGACATCCGAGGTTTGGGCAGCAAAGTGAGCAGGACTAATACGAGTGTACGGTGGGGCAGTGGTGAGGGAAGAGGGAGGAGGTCCCTCAGGACAGGCCCCACGGGATTTCTGGTTGGAAGGTCCCCATGGATGGTGGGAATATTCACTATGATGGGGACACAGGACAGGGACCTGCTGGGGCACGGGGGTTTAGTGAATGCGTGAGAGGGTGGATGGATAAGGGCAAAGGCTGTGGGGTACAGGGCCCGTGGGGTTCTGCCAGGCAAGTCAGAGGGGCAGGGGGCAAGGTGGGAGGAAGTGAAGCCAGGACAAGGGGCTTGGAGGACCGTATTAGGCTTGGGGAGCCCAGGTTGAGGCTGCGGTGAGACCCTGGGGAGGCAGGAGGAGCAGAGAGCAGGACCCCAGGGCAGAGACTACAGTGGGCAGGTGTCCGGGAAGACAAGGCTTGGGAGCCCCTATGGCAAAGGCAGGCTGTGGTGGGGTCACCATGAGGAGGCCAAGAAAAGCCTGGTCAGATGGAGGTGGCCCATCCTTGGGGCCGGATGTTGAGGTCACCAGGGACGATATGTGGGGGCCAGTGACCAGGCATTTGAACCGGCACAGCGGCGTGTGGAGGGGCAGGGTAAGACGCCAGCGGAAATGCTCCGTTGAGGGGGAACCGGCCCACGTCGCCATGCGGTGCCGGGGTGGAGGGCTTCCCGGCCCTGCTCCCACTGAAGCCCACCGGCCCGGGCCGCTCCTCTCCCACCCTCCGCGACTCCAGGTCCTGACTTCACCAGGACGGGCGTGGTCGTCCACGGGGGGACCTCTGTTCGCCCTCATCTCCCCCCATCTCCGGGGAAGCCACCCCCTCGGTGGTCTGGGGGTGCACCAGGACCCTCCTGGAATGGCTCCCCAGCCCTCCGGGCTCTCCCGGCGGCCGCTGGCTGGCGGCAGGAGCCTCCTCCTCCGGGAGGGACTCTCGAGGCCCTGGCTACCCTCCCTCGCCTCACTAGTGAGCAGGCCTCCCACCCCGGGCGGAGGAAGATGAAGCCCCGGGGACCCAAGGTCATCCGCACGCGGGTCTGCGCTGCCCCGCACCCCTCCCACCAGCCGTGCTCGGGCCCCTGGCACCCGGCGGCACGGAGGGCCGCCGCGGAGGGGCCCCCAAGCGTCCCCACCCCAGCGAGCCCCGGAAGTCTCCGAGCGTCCCCAGAAGGGCCGGCTTTCCGGGGGTCCCGGCCGCCCCGGCCGCGCGCACGCGCACCTGGCCCCCCCACCCCCACGCCGCGCGGCGCGAGAGCGGCCGGGCGCAGCGCCCCCCGGCGGCCGGAGGTGGAGGCGCACCCGCCGCGGCGGGCCGGGCGACCCGGGAGGGAAGGAGGGAGGGGAGGGCCGGGGCCAGAAGGAATTTGCAAGGCGTGGAAGGACAGGCAGGAGCCCCCGCTGGGGCTGGTCTCACGGGGTCTAGTACACAAGCAACATGTAGCAGCAGGCGATGGGCGCGGGGGGGGGGGGGGGGGGGGGGGGGGGGGGGGGGGGGGGAGGGTGGAGGGGGGGGGGGGGGAGGGGGGGGCCCCCCGGGGGGTGGGTTTCCCGGGGTTAAGAAAACAAAGACAATGGGGGGGGGGGGGGGGGGGGGGGGGGGGGGGGGGGCGGGGCTCGAGCCAGGTCACCGGGCTGGCTGC